>PVJN01002114.1:0-125092 GCA_004026805.1 Lasiurus borealis | reverse complement strand
ATGGTTGGAAAGATTACTTTTTAAGCTGTTATATCTCGGTGGCGTATAATAAGGAAAGTATTAGAAGCACTTTTATGACAACAGAATCCTTTCTGTTCCTTTGTGAGGTTAGCAGCTGAGACTGTTACCTAGGAGCCTGGAGACAGATAATGACACACATTTATCCAGGGGAATGGCAGGGGTACACAGCCCCGTATTTGACTCTGGTTGACTCTGGTCGACCCCTCTGGCTGACATGACTAGAAGGTAGTCTGGTCTCTGGAAGGAAGTGGAAATGAAGAGAAGGAGGCAAGAGACTTTCTCCCCATCACAAATACTGTAAATGAGACCCCCCCATGCTCCCTAAAAAGATTCTTCTCTAGCCTTCTAATGGCCTGATCTGATATTCCCATTCTGGTTCTGGACTTTTCTCTCTAGATTCCTGAACTTGCTGATGATCCATGTTCCCTGGTACAGCAGGACAATCAGTAACAAATTGGCAGTTGTATGTTTTTTTTTTTTTTTTTTGTGTGTGTGTGTGTGTGTGTGTGTTTGTCAAAACTGCCTTTATAAAAACCCTGCTATTGGAATATCACTGTTTGTATTTGGTTTGTTGAAACTCTATTAGCTGCGGCCTTTGAGTGTCCTCCGAGGTCCTAGAACTAATTTATCTTGGTGTTCTGCAAAGGAAATGAAAGTAAGATCTGAGAATAATGCAAGTCTCACAAGGATAAAACATTACGTCATGGTTCCTCACCAGCCGGCGCGTCTTCATCAAACTACAAATATGAATAGGTAGTCATTCCAACGAAGTAAAAATTGCACATCTTTTGGCCACTGTTTTCTGTTCTTTTCCCCTGGGAAGACACCAGGAAACGCGTCTCATCAGAACCTGAATTTCCTTGTAGGAAGAAGAGTAAAATTGTAGTGGGTAATTTAGGTCCAAATTACTTTAAAATATAGATGGGAGCTCCAATTAACAATGAATTCTTCCATTGCTTTTTTTTTTTCTAATAACAAGTGTAAACCTTAGAGATCAGCTTGCACACTTATTTTTGGGGGTGTTTTTATGTAGTGATTGTTCTACAGCAATGAATTGATATAAGTAATTATTACAGAATTTACCAGAAAACGCGCAGGGAGTGCTCGGAGATCCGGGAGAAACCCATTTCTTTTCCCATGTTTCAGAGGAACCAGCACAGTGACTCGGGGTCAGACCTCCAGATCCCTGAGGGAGTGAATGTGGGGGAAGCTTTCCCTTTAAACCCTCCGGTGTCTTTGCTTTCTATCTGTTTCCTAACTCCCAGGCTTTTTGTGGTGGGCTTCCCTCCACAGCCCCCCCCCCCTCCCGGAGTCAGTGGGAAGGGGAAGTTAGGTTGTATCTAAATGCTTGGTCTGGTGGTGCCTGTGACCTCCTGTCTAGCTACGCTGTTCCATTCTTTGCTTCTGCCCCTTTGTAAAACGGGGGTATTCCAGGAAACAGGTTCTGTGAGGCGGGACAGGCGTCAATGGAGTTAATTATTTCCCAGCAAGAGTGTGTGTGAGGCCGAAACCGGTGTGGCTCAGTGGATAGAGTGTAGGCCTACGGACCGAAAGGTCCCAGGTTCGATTCCGGTCAAGGGCATGTACTTTGGTTGAGGGTACATCTCCAGTAGGGGGCGTGCAAGAGGCAGCTGATCAATGTCTCTTTCTCTCATTGATGTTTCTAACTCTCTATCCTTCTCCCTTTCTCTCTGTAAAAAAAATCAATTAAAAAAAAGAAAAAAAAAGAGTATGCATTAGAAGGCACAGATTCAGATTGCTACACCCCCCTCAGCCGCCAAAATGTCTTACATTTCCCATCATAATCTCATCCCTCTCAGAAGTAATCATGTTTATCCCCCTTAAGTCAAAAGTAAAGTAATTTGTTTAAATTTTGTCGGAATTATTGATTATTGCAAATATTTACCACTTGGGTTTCTCTAAATGCCTATTGAAAAGAACTACTAACCAGCTGTACTTCTAATAGAGATTTCCTAAACTGGATTTAAACCCAATATTTAAATTAGTGGAGTCTGCTTAACGTGGCTAAGGATTGAAAAATGTCATAAAAATAAAAGAAATATCACAATATTAGAGAGGAACTAAAAAGAGAAATAACCGAACCTCAGGAGGGGATAATCTAAAGATAGAATTGCTTAACCTGTGTTTTTATCCAGCATCAACTCGTCTTCTTGTGGATTTTTTTTTCTTTTTCTTTAATGAAAGTGCTGAGCGCATTCAGGGAGCACAATGCTGGAAGTGCGTTAAGATCCCTCTGCAATTAGCAGGATTCTCTGTCCTTTCTTCAGAGCTGAAACCATCCCTCTCGGAACTGCTTAAACCAGCGGTTCTCAACCTTTTTTAATGCTGTGATCTTTTAATACAGTTCCTCATGTTGTGGTGACCCCCAGTCTTAAAATTATTTTTGTTGCTATTTCATCACTGTAATTTTGCTACTGTTATGAATCATAATGTAAATATCTGTGTTTTCTGATAGTCTTAGGCTCGACAGCAATGGTTCTCAACTTGTGGGTCGCGACCCACAGGTTGAAAACTGCTAGCAAGGTCGCCTAAGACCATGGGAAAACAAATATTTACATTACGATTCATTAACAATAGCAAAATTACAGTTATGAAGTAGCAACAAAAATAATTTTAAGATTGGTGGTCACCACAACATGAGGAACTGTGTTAAAAGGTCACAGCATTAAAAAAGGTTGAAAACCACTGGGTTAAACCCACTTCAATATGTCAGCGGGTGAGGAGGGTTTTCCCGATAATCAGAATCCCACATAGATGCTAAGCCTGGGCATTAACTCACTGAGGCCGCGCCTGGAAGGAAACTGTAAATTATAAAAGTTGATTCAGGGCTTCTTTGAGTGGTTTAACGTCTAGGCCCGGCCTTTTTAGTGTATTTTATCTGCTAATCTCCTGCCTCACCGAAACCCTTTGGTAATGCAGTGTCCAAACCACTGGCAGGAGGCGGAGGAGGGGATGTGCCAATGGCCAGACACCCTTAGTGCCCGGGTGAAGCTGAGCGAGAGGGGGCCGGCCCTTCCCATCCTGGCTGGGAGTGGGAAATGGCCAAAACAGTGCTCCAAAGGAGAGGCTTGAGGAACTTTTACCAGCTGCTTTCAGCTCATTACAAAACGGGGGTGAAGACAGACATGTGTCAATAGGAACGAACCAGCATCGGAAGCACCTTGCCCAGGGATCAGCTCAGATGTCAGGGGTCCGAGGCAGAACCTCTTCCCCCTGCTCACTGTGTGTCTCTGTGGCTTAACCCGGGCTCTGCACAGATGGAATCTCAGTTGGTCTTTTTTGATTAAAAGAAGGCTTGCTAGAACTCCCTCCTGGTCTGGCATCATTCAGAGAAGACAGGTAGGGATGTCTACTAAACTCTACAAGTCATCCTGTCAACATCATTTTTATAAACAAAAATGTGGATAAACAAATCCAAGGCCCTGCAGT
Organism: Lasiurus borealis; assembly: GCA_004026805.1. Lineage (NCBI taxonomy): Eukaryota > Metazoa > Chordata > Mammalia > Chiroptera > Vespertilionidae > Lasiurus > Lasiurus borealis. The sequence goes on along the minus strand of PVJN01002114.1, from coordinate 121,621 downwards.
AGTAAGTTCATTCTTCTTCATTTTTTAAAAAAATACATTTTATTGATTTTTTACAGAGAGGAAGGGAGAGGGACAGAGAGCTAGAAACATCCATCAGCCGCCTCCTGCACAACCCCTACTGGGGATGTGCCCACAACCAAGGTACATGCCCTGACCGGAATAGAACCTGGGACCTTTCAGTCCGCAGGCTGGCGCTCTATCCACTGAGCCAAACCGGTTTTGGCAGTAAGTTCATTCTTGAAACACTCGCATGATGGTGCACAGGCGGAGAGAGCATGCGGTTTATGTGTTCTCCGGCGCCTTATAACGCAAAGCTGAGATAATTCTCTACAAGATGAGATGGCCTGAGTTTAGAAAGTTGATAGAGTCGCTGACAGATTTTGGAAACGTAGAGATGCATTACAAGGTACACAAGCAAGGCTTTCCGCCTGCGCTGAGAATGTGCGACCGCCAATGTGAATACGGTTTTCCATGCGAGGCTGGTGGCGTCTGCAGGTGCGAACTGCATTACCAGAGGGTTTCAGTGAGGCGGGAGATCAGCGGATAAGATACACTAAAAAGGCCGGGCCCTGATGTTAAACGGTTTCTGCAGAAATCGTCCCAAAGATGCGGGTTCTGGAGACCTTTGAACAGGGCGCCACCGAGATAGAAGAAATGGAAAAGGGCGAAGATAAAAGTGTGGCCTTGAAGGAAGGAGACTAAATAAATGTGTAAAACGAAGAGCAACAAGTCAAGGGAACTATTCTGAATTGTGTGCTTTATCTGCTGTTTTATTTGTCGTTGACATGGGCGTGCGTAAGAAGGCTTTGATACACTCACGTATGAGTTTTATGACTTGAGTTATGTACACAGCTGGGCACCTACACACATTATTTAGGTTACTGGTCTGTCAATGATTACAAGATGTCTGTATGTATATTGATCAATGAAACGGCCTTTAGTTTTGAGTCTTACTGACTTTTGCTAGTTTTTTTTTTTTTAAATATATTTTTATTGAGAGGAAGGGAGAGGGAAAGAGAGTTAGAAAAATCGATGAGAGAGGACATCGATCAGCTGCCTCTTGCACGCCCCCTACTGGGAATGTGCCCGCAACCAAGGCACATTCCCTTGACTGGAATCGAACCTGGGACCTTTCAGTCCGCAGACTGACCCTCTATCCACTGAGCCAAACCGGCTTTGGCTGTCTTTTGCTAGTTTTGATCTTGAATAAAACGCAGCATGAATTAAGTAATATTCCTGTTTTGTTCTTTTCCTCTTCCAAAGCTACTGTGAGAACTCCTGTAAATATCTGAGAATGTCTATGCCTTAATTTCATCATCTTTCACTTTATAAATCAAATGGTACAAATATGTACATTTGATTAATCCAATTGGACACTTGCTACATGACTGCCTCTGTACTAATTTGGGGGCAATGCCCTGACCCCTTGTTGCAAACAAATTACAACGTAGCCAATAACATAAGCCGACTGTGAAATGAAAACGAATAACACACTACAGGTCAATAAATATTAGATCCATGTGCTGACTGGCTCAGAGACCTGTCTATACCGCTGAGGAACTTTCTACATTTCCTTCATTCAGAAAACCTGAATGCTTTCATCTTAGTTTTCTGAATTTGGACCACGTCTGCCATCTGCAGCTCTCCACAGACCTTGATTATAGCTCCATGGAAAATAGAATTACTCCCCACGTGGTCAGCATGCGCAGGCCTATTTCACCCATTATTTTTATATTAAATCTTGGGAAACGGTTAAGATGCATGGCGTTATGTAAAAGCACAGAAATGTGTCATGTAGATATGTAGGCTGGAGTTGTGTCTCCAAAATTTATTGACTACATGAACTTGAAAAGTTGATCTTGCCAAGACCGGTTTGGCTCAGTGGATAGAGCGTCGGCTTGTGGACTGAACGGTCCCAGGTTCGATTCCGGTCAAGGGCATGTACCTTGGTTGTGGGCATATCCCCAGTAGGGGGTGTACAGGATGCAGCTGATTCATGCTTCTCTCTCGTTGATGTTTCTAACTCTCTATCCCTCTCCCAACCTCTCTGTAAAAAAATCAATAAAATATATTAAAAAAAAAAAGTTGATCTCTTCTGGGCAACTGTTCCTTTAGCGATAAAATAATGACGAGGAGGAAAGTGGGAAGAAAAAGAAGCTTCCTTGCTTCTGGAAGGTTCCTGTGGGAATCACCTGAATGAATATACTATCTGAAAAGTGGTTTGCTATCTGATGCGAGCAAAACGTATATTATTGCTCAAGAACAAAGCGGAATGGATGCCCGCAGGCTATCTATGGCATTATACCTTTCCCTGCACACTTGCGTAAACGGAAGTGTCATAATTTGGACGTCACTCGCCTTTTGTTGAGTTCTTCCATCCTAAGGGATGGATGACATGAGGGAGCATCTCCTCGGAGAAATACAGCCGCCTCCTGTACAGCCCAAATCCACATCTGACGGCCACTCTGCATCTGGTCTTCTGAACCCACAGTTTCCATCCACTGGGGACCTCAAACAAGGCTCTCCGCCTGCGCTGAGCATGTGCGACCGCTGATGTGAACACCGTTCCATGCGAGGCTGGTGGGATCTGCAGGTGCGAAACCCCGGATGGAAGTGTGGACCCCAGGGGGTCACTGGCCCCCCAGCTCCAGCCTGGGGGGCATGAGGGTCTGGCGACACCAAAGCTCCTGAACCAGCCAGTTACACCAAAAATGTTTTAAAAACGTAATATTTTAAAAAGGTGACTCGATATGCACATAGATTAGACACACTTAGCAATGGCGCCAGAAGGATGTCAGAGGGGAAGAATGAAAATACAGGGACAAGGGACTCCTTTTCTTTTTCTTTTTTTAAATATATTTTATTGATTTTTTTACAGAGAGGAAGGGAGAGGGATAGAGAGAAACATGGATGAGAGAGAGACATTGATCAGCTGCCTCCTGCACGCCCCCTACAGTGGATATGCCCACAACTAGGATACATGCCCTTCACCGGAATCGAACCCGGGACCTTTCAGTCCACAGGTGGACGCTCTCTCCACTGAGCCAAACCGGTTTCGGCTGACTCCTTTTCTTACATTACCAGCCTGGGCCCCATCCATTACCCGCCATCTTCTCATTAAAAGTAAGCGTCATACTGAATTAGTGTTACTGCTGTTTATCAAAAGGATTCCCACTTGTGTATAACTGGAAATAAAGTTTGTTATTTATTCTGTCTCTAAGACACGTTTTAATGATGTGCAGGCCACTCCAGAGTGAGAGGAATGTGTCATTTTTACATTTTCTCTCCTCAGCAGTGTCTGGAGCTCCAGAAGTTGCTACCTTGTCTGGGAAACGTGTGCGTTTGAAAAAGTAGTGGGAATAAACGGGTGCTAAAGAAGTGTGCACGGAGAGAGAGGTAGAGGGGTTGTTTACCCAGCCCCCCCATTCGCATTTCATCCTGAAATACATGGTGCCGCCAAAATGTGTGCACACTTTGATTAATTATTAATTCCAACGGGTTAAATCTAAAAAGAGCCAAAACCGGTTTGGCTCAGTGGATAGAGCATCAGCCTACGAACTGAAGGGTCCTGGGTTTAATTCCGTTCAGGGGCATGTACCTTGGTTGCGGGCACATCCCCAGTACAGGTTGTGCAGGAGGCAGCTGATTGATGCTTCTCTTTCACTGATGTTTCTAACTCTCTATCTCTCTCCCTTCCGCTCTGTAAAAAAAAATCAATAAAATTTGTTAAAAATAATAAAAAGAAAGCCACATCCACGGAGCTACTAGCTGCTAAGTGTGTATACATTTTTGGGGGACACCAGGTATTTTTCTTTGACTCAAACTTACAGGAAGGTAACCTTGAAGGGATCTAGACCTTTGTGTGCTCCAATTCCATGCCTTAACCGGTCCACCAAATACATATGTTGACCCATTAGAATTTTACGTAGAAAAGCCAAATGCCTTATGTCAAATGACTTGTGTGCCAATGATTTAATAGTTGACTTTCTCTGGCTTCACCTCTTCCCTTTGAAAATAAAATGAGCGAATGTTGTATGTTTAGAGGACCCAGTCGTGAGATTGAAGGGAAAGGTTCATTCCTGACACACTCGCTGGAGGGGAGAAGTCCCCTCCTCAGGAACACGCGTGTTCTGACGGGAAAAGCGTGATTCTGTTATGCATGGGCCGTTTTACCATTGGGGTCTGTTTGTTACAGCAACGTGTCTGCTACAGGACCTTACCCAATCCAACTGGTGACCGATTTTTAAAGACGAAAATGTAGGTCTCCCCATACAGAGTCTCCTGTTTAGGCAATTTCTCTCTCCGTGAGCAAATGGTCATAATAAACATAAAATACACTTGTAATGGGTAAGATAAAGATTATAAAACTAACAGTAAAAGCAATTTCAAATAGATTTTATATCCCTCCCTAACCTCTACATTTTACTTTTTAAGGTATCCATTTTATTGAGGTAATTATGTCTGAAGGAACAATATGTCTAAAAGCCTGTAAACTATGACAGAATTAATATTTCATCAAAATAAATGTATGCCCCCTGGCTCCTGAATAGAACCCGAGAATAATGTCGGTCTTGTGGCTAATACTCTGGTTCATGATTAATGCTCTTTTTGGGTAACATAAAATAAACCTTGCCAGCTTGTATGCGCTACTGTTCCTGTAAGAGTAATTCATGCCAAGGCACGTCACTTCGAAAGAGTGATTCTTTGTAAAAATAATTAACAGAGGAAATCGTCACAAGAACTGTATTTTGTTTTATTTTTTAAAATATATTTTATTGAGAAATCAAGATGGCGGCATAGGTGAACACCTAAACTGCTGCCTCACACAACAGTTTCAAAACTACAACTAAAAGACAGAACGGACATCATCCAGAACCACAGGAAAGCTGACTGAGGGGAAATTCTACAACTAGAAGGAAAGAGAGGGGCTCACAGAGACTCAGAGGAGCTGCAAAAAGGCTGAGGTACGGAGACCCATGCGTGGAGAGGACGGACAGCAGAGGGCCTGGCTGGCTTCTTCTAGCGGGAGGGAGATGGAAACTCCTGACTGCACTGTACCCCAGTTCCGACCACACTGAACCCCAGTTCCAGGTGAGACTCATATGGGGGAGTCCAGACTGTCATGAAAAGGAGGAGTGGATGGAAACTTAGGGGAGCTGCAAAAAGGCAGAGGTCTAGAGATACGCAAAGGCGCACACAGAGAGCTCACTGCTGATTGTGCTACTGGCTTTCTCTAGTGGGAGGGAGACAGAACCTCCTAACTGATAAAATCCACTTCCTACTGCATTGAAACCCAGTTTTGGGTGAGACCCTGGGGACCCAGACTCATAGGGGTCCCTGGAGCACACGGAAACTCAGGGGAGCTGGAAAGGCAGAGATCGGGAGGGGCACATGAGCACAGAGAGGGCTGCAGTGATTATCAAGAGACACTGAGATCCAGAGGCTGCGTAGAGCAGGGTTGATAGGAAGCCAAGGCTGTCTGCTCAGCCCTGAGACTCGGACCCAACTAAGCTGAACACAGAGGCTTGTGCAGTTTTGCAAGTCTTGTATCATAAGGCTGATTCCAGCACAGAAATTCTCCCGGCGTAGACACAGCTGATCCTCACAACCAATTGGCTTGGAGGTCAATTCCCCCACAGTGATACCAACAACAATCAAGACTTAACTACAACAAGGCTGTACACAAAGTCCACAAAGGGGTGCACCAAGAGAGTCCACCTCAGGTGACCGGGGAGGCAGAGCTACTGGGCCATATAGGACACCTAGCACACAAAGCTACTCGGCCAACTCACAGAACCAGTGAAATGTGGAGACAAAGAAACAGGTCACAAGTGAAAGAAATGGAGGGAAACAAATGACTGGTTATGGATTTCAAAATCATGCTTAAAAGGTTTTTCAAGAATTTCCTAAAAAACATGGATAAATTTAGGGAGACCCAAGAAGAGATGAAAAAGAACCAACTAGAAATTAAACATACACTGACTGAAATTAAAAAAATATTATACAGAGACCTAACAGCAGACTAGAGGAAAGCAAGAATCAAGTCAAAAATTTGAAATACAAAGAAACAGAAACACTCAACTGGAAAAGCAAAAAGAAAAAAGAATAAAAAACTGTGAAGTGTAAGGAGCCTCTGGGACAACTTCAAGTGTACCAACATCAGAATTATGGGGGTGCCAGAAGAAAGAGAGCAAGATACTTAAAACCTATTTGAAGAAATAATGACTGAAAATTTCCCCCAACTGGTGAAAGAAATGGACTTACAAGTTCCACAAGTGCACAGAACCCCAAACAAAAGGAATCCAAAGAGGACCACACCAAGACACATCATAATTAAAATACCAAGAGCAAAAGACAAAGAGAGAATATTAAAAGCAGCAAGAAGAGGAAAACAGTTAATTACCTATAAGGGAACACCCATACAATTGTCACCTGATTTTTCAATAGAAACTATGCAGGCCAGATGGGAGTGGCAAGAAATATTTAAAGTGATGAATAGCAAGAACCTACAACCAAGTTACCCAGCAGAGCTATCATTCAGAATTGAAGGTCAGATAAAGAGCTTCACAGATAAGAAAAAGCTAAAGGAGTTCATTAACCCCAAACCAGTATTATATGAAATGCTGAAAAGTACTCTTTAAGAAGAGGAAGAAGAAGAAAAATGTAAAGATAAAAGTTATGAACAACAAATACATACCTATCAACAAGTGAATTAAATATCAAGTGAATTGAAAATCTGATTAACAGAATAAACTGGTAAATAGAATAGTATCAGGGGCATAGAAAGGGAGTGGACTGACAATTCTCAGGGGGAAAGGGTGAGGGGGTTGCAGGGAGAGACTGGACAAAATTCATACACCTATGGATGAGGACAATGTGGAGGGGGGAGGTTAGGACAGAGAGAGTGGTGGGAGGTGGGTGGAGGGGAGCTATGGGGGGAAAAGAGGGACACTTGTAATAATCTGAACAATAAAGATTTATTTAAAATATTCCACAGCAAATACTACTGTTAAAAATTATTCTTAAAGATCCAATAGGAGCTACTAATCTGCGTGATTTTTGCAATTAGTTCTGGAATGATCCTCACTCCTCTCAAGCAGAAATAAAAATTAATCCTGCCTTCTCTTGAATCTGAATCGCATCAGGAACCTTCTGAGAAGCAGATAGTGACTGCTTCATTCTTCCCCTCCTGCTTAAATTAACATAATGGTCTAATTTTTCAAAATCACTCCACTCAGCCATTTTCTCTCTTGATATCTGATTTGAATAAAGTTTTAAATTACCCTGACAAATCAAACAGATGCACACTGATAATCTATTATGAGACAATAAAAATTGTAAACCAACTCTAAATATATATATATTTTATTGATTTTTTACAGAGAGAAAGGGAGAGGGATAGAGAGTTACAAACATCAATGAGAGAGAAACATCGATCAGCTGCCTCCTGCACACTCCCTACTGGGGATGTGCCCACAACCAAGGTACATACATGCCCCTGACCAGAATCAAACCTGGAAGCCTTGAGTCTATAGGCTTGCACTCTATCTGCTGAGCCAAACCAGTTAGGGCTGAGGTCGGCAAACTGTGGCTCCTGAGCCACATGCGGCTCTTTGGCCCCTTGAGTGTGGCTCTTCCACAAAATACCACGGCCTGGTTGAGTCTATTTTGCAGAAGTGGTGTTAGAAGAAGTTGAAGTTTAAAAAATGTGGCTCTCCAAAGAAATTTCAATCGTTGTCCTATTGATATTTGGCTCTGTGGACTAATGAGTTTGCCGACCACTGGTAGGGCAAGAACTGTGTTGAGATTGCTTTCCTGTTGTTGCTTATTTTTCAGTCTCGAGATGGAAACCTCAAATGAGAACTAAAGGCTGTGCTTTCTTCCCGCCTGATTCTCAGGTGAAGTCAGAAAAGGAGGTTGAATCGTTTTCGGGGAGATGGGTGAGTACTTTCCATGTCTCTTTCTCACTTTCCTCTCGCCGTGGAGGGTTGCTGCAGGTTCACGATGCGTTTGGTTTGGTCTTCGAAGGTGCCATGTATTCAAAGCCTTGCTACCATGGGACTGCCATGTGTTTACTTGCTGAAAACAACAGTGGTTCTTTATTATTTTCTTGAGTGTGTGAGGTGCCTGCTTGCATTTCTACTGGTGTCCAGCCTGTTGACAAGTGTTTTATTACTGACACGTATGCTAACAAGCCACCATGATGTCACCTGCTTTTTGAAGTTGGTGCTCTATTTAAATGTCATATCGTCTTTCCCTAGAGAAACGTTGCATTTTTTAAAAATTGTTTCTCAAGCCAGCAATCACTTTTATTTAGCTGAATTAACATGGTTATTTGTGAGTTCCTGTTGATTGGGGTACTGTGTTTGGTGTCAGGATAATATTCGCCTCATAAACGGAGTCGGGATAAACTCTGAAGAATCCCTTCAGATTAATCAATGACCCGCTCATCAATCTCCCGAGAGCTGCACACACAGCATTATCAGAACAGACCTTTCACTGCCTGTTGGAATTGGCCTGGGGATGAATGTTGGCAGTGTGAGTCTTATGGAAACCGTTGTTTGTATATGAGCCTGGGCTGGGAATGGGTGAGAGATTTTGCAACTGTGAGCAAGTCGGTTCTGAAGTGAAGATGCCAGTGAAGAGGGAGGCAGGGAAGGAACAGGGACTGAAGACAAGCACTTAGGAAGAAGGGGGAGAGGCTGATTGGCAGACTCAGCTCATGAGGACAATGTAAAACTAGGCAAAAACCTTTAACAGGGATGGGTGGTTAGTCCTGGAAACAATGGCAGGTGTCTTTGTTTTTGGATAAACAGGGTTATAAAATTTCATCTCTAAAAGCAATTCAGTGGTACCTTGAGATACGAATGCCCTAACATACGAGATTTTTGAGATACAAGCCGTAGAGCGAGTGATTTTTTGCTTTGAAATACGAGCAACATTTGAGATAGGAGTCATTGCGCGGATCGGCCGGCTGCACATGACCCACCAGTTTACCTCGACTTGAGCATCTCAGTTTCCCACGCCTCAAGGTTATGGAACGAATTAAACTCGTATCTTGAGGTACCACTGTATTCTGCCCAGCTGGCATGGCTCAGTGGTTGAGCACCAGTCAACCTACAAAGGAGGAGATCACAGTTCCATTTCAGGTCAGGTCACAGGCCGGGATTGTGGGCTCAGTACCCAGTAGGGGCCGTGCAGGAGGCAGCTGATGGATGATTCCCTCTCATCATTGATGTTTCTCCCTCTCGCCTTCTTCCTTCCTCTCTGAAATCAATATAAATATAAAAATGAGATAAAAGCAACTACTGATTTGTATGTAGGAAACATATAGTACCTACTTAAGTTCTGGGGAGGGAGAACACATGTGTTGATATTACTCCAATTGATACTGGGTTTGGGGATCACATTTCTTTTGTGAATGTATCATAAGGAAACAGAGCTATGCATATATATGCTAGAGGCGTGTTGCATGAAATTCGTGCACATGTAGGGTCCCTTGGCCTGGCCAGCTATCAGGGCTGGTCTCTGGGGTGACCCACAAGGCAATTGGAGGGCCCCCGCTGTCACCCATCCTGGCTGGCTTGGGCCTTGCAGGATGAGGGCAGCTCCTGCATTGAGAGTCTGCCTCCTGGTGGTCAGTGTGCTTCATAGTGACCCGCCATTCTACTGGTCGTTCTGCTGTTTGGTCAGTTTGCATATTAGGCTTTTATTATACAGGATATCTATGTGTGTGTGTGTGTGTGTGTGTGTGTGTGTATTTAAATGCGGAGGAAAACAAACAGCGAATACACTGAAAAACTGTGTGAGATGATGCAAAAATTGGCTCCATGATGCTTGATGCCAATACTGTAGGTCAGGAGCCTAAATCATATTGTTTAATACAAGGTAACAAAGGAGAACAAATGGTGTATTTCTCAGTAAAATGTCTTGTATAATAGTTAAGATAGTTATTTATGTTAATAAATTAGTATCCGTAATCACTTTATATCATCCAGGTTCCTAAGTGCTTATATATTTAAATTGACCAGAGTACTTAAAAAACAACAACAAACCTTTAGATTTGGAAAATAAATTATCACATTATTTTCTCATTTCCTTTATAATTAGGAATGCGTGCTGCATATTGGAAGCTGGATGCAGAATAAGTTATATTTCACACCTGATAATTTCTTTTTGTAAAATGGAAATATAGATGTTTGCCAGTTAAAGCATGAAGCTAGATTCTCAAACTTCCCATAAATATTAATGTGAAGACAGATTGATAGTAAACATAAATTCATTGAAAAATTATTCATTTTGCTTGCAACAATTTGGAACCTTGGTTACTTGGTGGAATATTTTTGGGGAAGAAAAACATGGAAGATGGAGAACCGGTCCAGTTGACATTTCTGTTCAGACCTTCTAATCCTGGGAGGACAGAAATACATAAATGTATTATTTCAGCTGGGCATGTCACTCTATATACAGTGTTGTCGAAATTGCATGTAGCGTTCATTGGATCTTGCCTTAACAAGGCCCGTATTTTCTGCAAATTGTTTCAATCACAAAGCATTTAAAATGAAATTCCATTTCAGCTTAGCTTGATTCAATCTATATTGATAATATCAAGTCAGCGGGCAGTGTAACGAGTTCATCTGGCCAGTAGTTACAGTGTTTTCTAAGTGAACGCTATCAATTTCTTTCCCATCAACGCCCTGACCTGAGCTGAGTTTGACATCATTCTGTTTGTTTTCTTCCAAATATTATAAACTGCCATTTAAAACAGACTGAGATATAATCAATGAGATCTTAAAACAAAACAAAACAAAAACAGCAAAAAAACTCCCAACACTGCTCCTCCAGGCTCCAGCTCTCTTATCCTCCAGGCCAGTGGTCGGCAAACTGCGGCTCGAGAGCCACATGCGGCTCTTTGGCCCCTGGAGTGTGGCTCTTCCACAAAAATACCACGGCCTGGGTGAGTCTATTTTGACGAAGTGGCGTTAGAAGAAGTTTAAGTTTAAAAAATGTGGCTCTCCAATTTCAATCGTTGTACTGTTTCTATTTGGCTCTGTTGACTAATGAGTTTGCCGATCGCTGCCCCAGGCAATGCGCAGATCTTCGCTGGCAAAGGTGGGTGTCCTTAGTACTAACAGCACTCTTTAGTATTTCACCCATTCTGGAGATGACTAAACATTACACTTCAGCAGAAACCGGATTGGCTCAGTGGATAGAGCGTCGGCCTGCGGACTAAAGGGTCCCGGGTTCGATTCAGTCGGGAGCACATACCTTGGTTGCGGGCACATCCTCGGTGGAGGGTGTGCAGGGGGCAGCTGATGGATGTTTCTCATAGATGTTTCTGACTATCTCTTTCCCTTCCTCTGTAAAAAAATCAATAAAAAAAGTTACACTTCAGCTGGAGTATCCTTGTGCAGCTCACAGTTTCAAAACAATAGATCTCCTCAGGAGCAAATTTAGGCCTGGGACCTAGAAGTCAGGGTCGTTTACTAAGGAATTTTCTTAGTGTTTATTATTGGCAAGTTGTCGAGTCAGCAGAACTCCTGCTCCATCTGCAGTGGATGGTGCTTGCTTGGACGCTCTAGTACAGTGTTTCTCAACCGTCCTAATGCCGCGACCCTTTAAGACAGCTCCTCATGTGGTGGTGACCCCCAACTATAAAATTATTTCTGTTGCTACTTCATCACTGTCATTTTGCTACTGTTATGAACTGTAATGTAAATATCTGATATGCAGGATGTCTTTTCATTGTTACAAATGGAACATAATTAAAGCCTAGGGATTAATCACAAAAACAATATGTAATTATATATTGTGAAATATTTATTTCTAATGACAAATGAATGAAATTTTGTCTTGAATCGTGGTGTAGCATGGGTAACAGTCTTCATATGACAACAGTAAACTACATTGCTACATTTTTTGCTACACTGAGGAGCGGTGTGTTGGTTCCTAAGACCATGGGAAATAGGTGTTTTCCAATAGTCTTAGGCGACCCCTGTGAAAGGGTCATTCAACCCCCAAAGGGGTCTCGACCCACAGGTTGAGAACTGCTGCCCTAGTCAGATGGCTCACAGGCTGCCTGCTGAGCCCAGGGCCTTTGAACTTGCCCTTCCCTCCTCTGGAATGCTGTTCCCTCTTTTCCCCTCCACCTTCCTCTGCTGGTTTAGGAAGCCTCGCCTGAAAGAATAGCCAAGTTCCCCCCTCCTATTCAGCTGCTTTGCTGTTCTCCTTTGTCCTCATATCATCGTCATCATCCAACCGTTTTATTTTATTTATGGCCTGTATCATCTCACCCAAATGCAGAATCTCTGTGCTTGGAAATGCTGTTTTGCCTGTAGAACTTTGTGGCAGACGCACGGTGCTAGGATAAATATGAATAGGTCAAATATCTGTTGACTAAATGAATGTGTGCTTGCATGGATGCCTGAAAGAATAAATATATGACTGTTAGAAAGGAGATTTAGATAATAAGATTCTCAAGTATTTTTCCACAGAATTAGCCAAAAGGCGAATAATGTAAGCCTGACTATCCTAAGTGCATTTTCTCAAACACAGAAAATGACTAATTTCAAACTTCTTTTACATAACATGGAATGTGATGCTAGTATTTATTTTGGGAGTTTGTCAACCCTACAGTTTAGATAAATATATATGTACTAGAGGTCTGGTGCATGAAATTTGTGCATGGGAGGGGGGGTTGAACCTCAGCCAGACTTGAACCCTCTCCAATCCAGGACCTCTGGCTCCTAACCACTCACCTGCCTGCCTGCCAACCTGATCCTTCTAACTGCTCTCCCCTGCTGACCTGATGCCCCTAACTGCTCTCCCCTGCTGGCCTGGTCACCCCTAACTGCCCTTCCCACCCCAACCTAGTTGCCTTTATTAACATTTAAAAAAAAATCTTATTCCCCTTCACATACAATTGTATTTGACTTCCTTATTGCCTTCTTCCTCTCACACAATTTCTCTCTCTCCTTTATGTAACATTTTTTCCTACTGACTCATCATTTATAAACCTTTCTTTCCTCCTTATTTCCTACTTCTGTTCCATAATCCTTCTTCTCATCTTTCTCCTACCATCACTCCCCACATTCCTTTATCTTTATCTTAATTTTTTTCTTCACTTCCTCCCTCGGACCTGCTTGCTCCCTGCCCCATTCATTCCTTCTTCCCATTCTCCTTTTAAGCTCTACCAGCTCCCCTTTAAAACTTTTCTCTCCCTCCCTCTTTCTCTCTCATCCTACCTTTCCCATGCCCTCTTCTCTACTTACTTCCACTGTTTTAATAGCTATCTATCTACCTGCCTCATTATTCACTATCATTTATCTTTTTTTTCTTTTCTGACTTCTTTTAAAATCTGTCCCCAGTATTCAACTATACAGTGGTACCTCGAGATACGAGTGCCCTAACATACAAGATTTTTGAGATACGAGCCGTCGAGCCAGTGGTTTTTGCTTTGAAATATGAGCAACAGTTGAGATACGAATAATCGTGTGATCGGCCGGCTGCACCCGACCCACCAGTTTACTGCGACTCGAGAGTCTCCTAGTTTCCCACGCCTCAAGGTTACGGAACGAATGAAACTCGTATCTCGAGGTACCACTGTACTTGATTCTCATTATAGCTCCTCCAGTTCACGCACACATCCTCTCTCCTTCTTTAACTCTGTTCTCTACGGACTCCTCTATAAAGTTCTTCTCTCCTTCCTTCCCTTCTTCCCCATCCTCCCTCCTCCTCCCTCCCTCTTTTACTCTTTGTACAGGCTAACCAAAATCCTGTGCTTTTCCTCCTTAGAACTGACTGCTTCCTCTCTGGGGCCTGTGGTCGCCTCCATTTGGGGACTCGGAGTCCTCTCGCACAGGTTTTGAGCAATAAATCACTATGTCTTGCCTGTAGTGGCCTGTGTTTCTCCTGCTTCCACTTGGGAGAGGGTCCAGCTGGCCCCAATTGGCATCCATCCCGGGGATGCAGCATTACATGCGCATGAGGCTTTTCCCCCTTTGAGTGCTGAAGAGGGGATGGATGCGGGGGGACTCAGAGGCCTTTCCCACCCCCTGGCGTGCTGCTCCCATGTGTTGTGTGGCCCTCTGTCCGCTCCCCTCTGGGATTCGCAGGCGATGGGTGTGCTTGTGCAGGCTCTGTTCATTGTCCTCGGGGCGCATTCTGTCCAGGAGGTGAGCAACGTCCAGGTGGGAGGGGCAGTGAATGAATGGACGGCAGGAGAAAGCTCGCTGGCTTCGCTGTGTATGAGGCCACCTCTGCGCTCCCTGTTGTCCCGCCCGGGGCCCATCCTTCATGGTGCTGGGTCCACCCTCTCCATTTGCACGCACAACCCCTCCCCGGGGTCACCGTGCACCCCTTCCCCCGCACTGATGTCTGCAAACGCGCCCCCAGAACCGGCCTTCTGCAGTGCAGGGGTTGCCCCTCGGCCCCGCCCACCTCAGGGGGCGGGGTTTGGTGGCATCCCTGGGCAGAGCGCTCTCCATGGGGTGCAATGTTAGGGGGGTGTTTGTGGGGCGCGTGCACCTGGGAGGAAAAGAGGACTCGGGGGGGGGGAGGGGGCAGGGAAGGGAGCCTCCCCCAATCCCCCCTGCTGCGTGCACCTGCTGTTCTGTCAATATGCAAATTGGTCGGTACTGGGACCCTGTACTGGACAATTAGCATGTTGCCTCTTTATATGTATGGATATTAGTGAGTTAGTTTAAATTCTTCACTTTTCAGGACAAGGTTTTTTTTCAAAGTCTGTTCTACTCCCCACCCCAGTCCCTCTAAAAATATCCTTAAGAAATGAACCCCCAAAATAATTTTTACAAAATGACAGGACAAACAGTTAAAAATGGGTCAGCAAATGGGCCAATATTCAAATTAAAACCTTCTGGGTGTCAGATGTCAGTTCTTCAGGGGAGCATGCGAGCCACGCCGGGGGAGCAGATATATTTAACATTTATATAAAGAGGCCTCATTGTTTAGGAGAGTGGGAAACACCAAAGCAACCTGCTTCTCAGCGGAGGAGTGGGTACACGCGGGCTTATGTAATGCTGCCGTTAGAGATGAGTATTAGCAAGATGTAAAAAGTGTACACATCCCAAAATAACGTTAGCCAGAGAAACAAGTTGCAAAAGTGTGGGCAAGTATGATACCGCTTACGTGGTTTAAAATACAAAAGAACATACGTTATATAAGCTTATGTGGGGATGATACGTAATAGTTGTCTCGGGAGAGGGAACATAGGAATCCAAAATAGGACTTTAAAAGTAACTGTTTATTTAAAGAAAGAACCCCACTAGCAGAAACTTGAACAAATTTTATCTTTTTTGAGGAGTATATTTTGTATCTGTCTACCTTCCCCCTCCAATACCAGTTGTGAACGAGTCTCCTATGTAGAGACAAGTATATTTCAAATAACTGTTCTAAACCATTTCAAAATAATCGTGCATCTCTCATGAATACGTTAGAATTTTACCTGAACGCACTCTTCAATGAAGCCACCAGAATAAGAAAATCACTCCCCATACATCTGACACTCAGACCCCCCTGAAGGTTTAACAGCTCCTACTATGTGTGTCCATTCCAAAGAACCCAGCCTGGAACCTTCCATTGAGTTAACTGCTATCTTTGCGTTTTCCTCAGTTTAGATCATGTCTCTTTCCTTTCATGACCTTGACATTTTCAGTGATTATGAGACAGTTATCCTGCATTGTGTTAGGGAACATAATTAACAATAAAATCTCCTTCCAACCCAGAAATCCTCTCTATAAAACTAGAAGAGGGGGAAAAAAGGGGCAGTTTGAGCGTTCTTTTTTTAAAAAAATAATTTTTTTTTTGATTTTTTACAGAGAGGAAGGGAGAAGGATAGAGAGTTAGAAACATCAATGAGAGAGAAACATCGATCAGCCGCCTCCTGTACGCCCCCTACTGGGGATGTGCCCACAACCAAGGTACGTGCCCTTGACCAGAATCAAACCTGGGACCTTTAGTCCACAGGCCAATGCTCTATCCACTGAGCCACACCGGTTTCGGCAGTTTGAGCTTTCTTAATGAAGAAACACGAAAGCAGAATATGCTGCCCATCACCGGCCATGCACCAAGAGGGCTATACAGTCAGAGAGAAATCTTAACACAGTCAGGCAGATACAACCCGTTCCATACGTGTCCTCAAGATGAACAGTCACTGGTCCACAGGTAAGAGGAGTTGGCCGCACCGGTCCAGGTGTGATGTGCTATTGAGCTGGCTGTGTGCTGTGACTCCAAGGACCCTATGAAAGAGTGATGTCCATCTGTCCTGTCCTCACAGCTCTGGGGACTCAGCGCCTATGGCCTCTTTGATGAAGTCACTCCATCTCCTATTCTAGTTCAGGCAGCGGCCCGGCCATAGAGACTGGGAGCCTGGGTGCTGACTTCCTCAGTGACTGCACCTCCAGGCCCTTTGAGAGGTACATTCTCCTCCTTCCTGATTGTGAGTCTGATGGCTGTTAAAGCCAACCCTGGGGAATGCTGCCATTGAAACTGTGGAGAGTTCATGTTTTAAAACATCAAAGTGGAAAGGTTATTCCTGCTTGTATTTAAAAACATTAGTAAATTCCAGCAAACATTAAAAAATTCAATGTAGCCGAGACCGGTTTGGCAGGCTGAAAGGTCCCTGGTTCCATTCCGGTCAAGGGCATGTCATGTACCTTGCTTGCGGGCACATCTCCAGTGGGAAGCGTGCAGGAGGCGGCTGATGGATGTCTCTCTCTCATCGATGTTTCTGACTTTCTATCCCTCTCCCTTCCTCTCTGTAAAAAAATCAAGAAAATATATTTAAAAAAAATTCAATGTAACCAGATAATATTTATAGGGTCATAAGACAGCTTTAAATGCTATAGAAAAAAAATCCGAGGACTTACCAAGGATCAAAACAAATTAAAATAATAAAACTATGTCTGAAAAAAAAAAAGAGCAAAAGCCACTCTCCATGCAAAAACATTCTAATATGCTAATTATGCCCTGATGTACATGCACGCTGCTGGTATACCCGGTCAACATAGGGCATGCTCACTGAGGAGCGAACAAACCTGCGATCCACTTTCAGCACGAGAGCCACCGCCGACTCTCATTTTCCTCTCAGTCCCACTCAGCGTGCAGGACAGGTGTTTCCTAAGTGGGTTTAAATAACACAGCTCGGTGATGCACAGAGCTGGGTCCTCTAATGCAGTTTCTGAAAAGTGAAGTATTTATCACGTCCAATTGTCAGTTATTATTTGTTTTCAGACCAAACAGTAGGCAGAGCACATTCTGCATTAATGGAAAAACGGTGCTACTGAACTGCAAAAGCATGATTTTATACCAACGTTTATCTGTCCTTTTCCCCTTTCTTGATTTTTTGGAACATATTTGAATGTGGTTGGCCAGTGGCTTTGGCAAAGAGAGCTGCTCTAAATTATCCATCCCTGATAGTTTTTTAAAGAGTACAGTGGTACCTCGAGATACGAGTGCCCTAACATACGAGATTTTTGAGATACGAGCCTTCAAGCGAACGATTTTTGCTTTGAAATACGAGCAACAGTTGAGATAGAGTAATCTTGCGGTTCGGCCGGCTGCACACGACCCACCAGTTTACTGCGACTCGAGCATCTCTTAGTTTCCCACGCCTCAAGGTTACGGAACAAATTAAACTCGTATCTCGAGGTACCACTGTGTATGTGTCTGTGTGTGTGTGTGTGTGTGTGTGTGTGTGTGTGTGTAAAGGTTAATGTCAATATAATCCAGGCACCTGTATCTTGAGAAGACTAGTTAGAAAATTAGATAAATTAACTTCTTGCAGGTTTGAGAAGTAATCATGGTTCAATGTCTGTTTCTTCTAAAAAGTATTGGGATCTTCATGTGGAAATTGAATTATTGAATGCAAAACGAAATGTTAAGGGCCAATCATTACACTTGAATATACATCATACTTGAATATATCGGGGAAATGTTTGTAAAATCGGGTGTCAGATTTGACTCAGTCGGTCCAAGATGTGGTCTCAGGAAGTATGTCCTTCCAAGTGGCCCTGTCGGACATGGCCCAGTGGCTACACTGTGAAAAAGAGGGTAGTGAGAAGGTAGGCATTTCTGGGACTATGGGGAGGGGTGCAGATATTTTTGGCAGTTTTTGTTCAGGCATCTTTGTCAGCAAACTGATGTATTGGACTCCATTTTAATGTTGCCACTAAGATCTTTAACTTTTATATCATATTTTTTATGTCATTATGGGTGAGCAACCGTATATAATTGGTTACATCTCGATAAGACATGGCTGCCTGCAAAAGAGGTGACCACTTCCAGCTAGCTGAACCCCCCAAAGTGTCCAATTCTCCACCATTTCCCATGCTCCCCCCTAAAATCTTAAGTACAAAGAGGCCATTTGCACGAGCCCAATTGTTTGTTTTAAGTGTATAGGCCTTAAATAATTGCCATTAAATATGTAAATTTTTTCATCACGTCTCAAATTTTGAGAGTAATACCTAATGTGGACTCTGGAGCTATCATATGGAATCTAACAGAGACGAATGTTTGCACTTCACGCTTTCGGAACTAGACTTTCCTAGGAGTGAAATAGCAGGAGAAATAAAACTCCAAATGCTATTTCCAATATCAGTGACATGACATAGTAAGTCCAGGGACTGGATCCAATAGCCGTGTGCACACAGCAGCTGCATGGTCTGCCCTGGAGGGGGATGAGAAGTACTTACAGAAAGCCAGACACACACACAGGTAAGTCTCATCCATACATATCCATCCTGCCACGGTGGCCGAGAATAGTATGTAAAGTTTCTTGTCAAATTATTCATGAAATATGGATGTTTCTGTGTTTGGAGAGGAATTTGATCTAAGAAGACATAAAAAAAATAGCTGATTCTATTCAAGAGGAAGGCTGGGACGCGGAGAAATAAAATGTTATGGCTGTTTAATATTTCATGATTATAAAACATCTTATCGGAGCAATGTGCAATGTAGATAGATTTCTTTTAGGTACCTCTTTTAATTTTAGAAGTAATTAAAGAGAAAAGAGAAAGCAAATAGTCACTTTGGACCGTACTCCTAATTTAATTACCGCCTGGCCCAAATTCACATTGAAGTCGAAGAGATGAACATGAAAAAAAATCTTTTCTTTTTAAAAAAAATATATTTCATTGATTTTTTTTACAGAGAGGAAGGGAAAGGGATAGAGAGAAACATCAATGAGAGAGAGAGACATTGATCAGCTGCCTACTGCACGCCTCCTACTAGGGATGTGCCTGCAACCAAAGGTACATGCCCTTGACCGGAATCGAACCTGGGACCCTTGAGTCCAAAGACCAACGCTCTATCCACTGAACCAAACCGGTTTCGGCAAAACTTCCTTTCTTGAGGTGAAAGTTTTCAACATAAAAAAAAATGCCGAATTGGAAAATATATCCAAAAATGATTCTTGTCCCTTTAAAGCCACTTAAGACAGCAGGTAGGAACTGGCCGGCACAGAGTTAAGAAACAAATAGAAACAAATGGCTCTCAGGTGAACCGGAGTTTCGAGACAAGTTCATTAGCTCATGAAAAATAAGCGTTAGAGGAGTTGAGAGCATCGCAATAAAACCGTTTTGTAAATAAATTCTGCTGAATTAGGAAGAACACAGGTAGCCCAGCTAGAGGCGGATCCACATAACTCACGTTTATATGGGACGTCGTGGGCACTAGTCACTGTTCTAAGTGGGTTACACTTAAAAGTTGCCATTTAAACACGAGGAGCCATAATTAGCGCCGCTTCCACTCTATAGATAATACAACGAAGGCACTGAGGGCCAGGTCCCTCGTCTCACAGCTGCTCAGTGGCTGAGCCAAGACAGGAACCCGGGGTGTCTGCTTCCACAGTTCATGCTTTTCACATCGTGATATACTGCTTTTAAACAATCTATTATTTTTATTGATTTCAGAGAGGAAGAGAGGGGGGGGGGATAGAAACATCAGCGATGAGAGAGAATCATCGTTGTAGACCCAACCCAGGCATGTGCCCTGACTGGGAATCGAACCATTAACCTCCTGGTCCGTAGGTTGAGGCTAAACCACTGAGCCACACTAGGTGGGCTATTCTTCATTATTTTTAGTTAATTTTTGGGGGGTGACGTGGGTTTCGAGTGAACAATTCGGTGGCACATCATCCACCTGTTGCATTTGGGATTTTAAATAGGTGCCCCCCGCTTTACTGTGGTCAAAGGGGGGTGGATGGCAATGCTGACAGAGGTCAGGGGACTTGTCCGGGGGGAGAGGGATGTGCCGTTGACCTGGGAAGGGGCTGTGACAGAGCAGGCCACTGCAGCAGGAGGAACACTGTTGCTATGCACAGCAGTGGAGGAAGATGGAGGAAGACAGCCTTTTTCCTTCTTCTTTTTCTTAAATAACTTTCTGCAGACGAGTGTGGGTTTGTTGTGGACATATTGAATTCCGAGCGCACATGTTGAATCATTTCTGAGGAGGCAAGCACGGCGTTGGACGGGAGAGTCTGAAAATATAAATGTGCGCGTCAGCTGCTCGCAGCGGAGGGAGCGAGGCCCAGATGGGACTGCAGGGAAGTGGTCGGGAGGCAGAGGGGAGCCGTGTGTGATGTCTGCCGGGAGCAGGCTTTGCATGTGGCTGAGATGAACCAGCTGACGGGCCTGGAAAGTTAGGGTGTGGGGCCCTTTCACAGACACCCAGAAGGATGTATTCCAGGCCCGGCTGGCGTGGCTCACTAGGCGAGCTTTGACCTAGGAACCAGGAGGTACGGTTTGATTCCTGGTCAGGGCACATGCCCGGGTTTGGGGCTTGATCCCCACTAGAGGGCGTGCAAGGGGCAGCCAGTCCATGAATCTCTCTCAACATTGATGTTTCTCTCTCTCTCCCTCCCTCTCTCTTCCTCTCTGAAATCAATATATACAAATAATAGAGAAATATGCTAATTAACCGAGATGCCGTAATGAGTCAACCAGACAGGAGGAGGTTGTGCGTGCAGCATCCAGGGCCTGCGTGCACCTGCGTTGGGGGAGGGCCTGATCAGCAGTGGCTGTGGCTGCTTCAAGGGCTGGAAAGGGAGTCAGGGCTGGACTGGTGACTCAAGGGTGGGTAGTGCATTGCAATTTTGAATCGCACACTGGGCTCCTTGTAAGAAAATATTTTTTAAAAAATGGCATATTCTAGAAGATAATACAGCGGTACCTCGAGATACGAGTTTAATTCATTCTGTAACCTTGAGGTGTAGGAAACTGAGATGCTTGAGTCGCAGTGAACTGGTGGGTCGTATGCAGCCAGCCAATCTGCGCAATTACTCGTATCTCAACTGTTGCTCGTATTTCAAAGCAAAAATTGCTCGATCCACAGCTCCTATCTCAAAAGTCTTGTATGTTAGGGCACTCGTATCTCGAGGTACCACTGTACTGAACATTGCATCATCCCCAAAATGTATGTAAGCCTGAGGGCTCACCGGGGTGAGGACTGGCGATGAGTGTTGGACGTGACATCAAGGAACACTGAGAAGCATCCTGAGAATTATTTGGGATGATGGTTGGCGAGTTCCACTCTGAGCACACCAAGAGCTGGGAGGTGAAGACATGGGCGTCCCTTTTAGGAGGTTGCTAATGGCCCAGAGGAAAGGAGCAAGGCAGCTGCTAACCGTGGAGAGCAGGCTGAGAGAGGGTTTCCCTGAAAACTTGGGAAAACGGTCTCGTGTTCCAAATTCTCCTACTTATGGCATTCCGGCAGACCTGGTCCGCTATCAGACATCCCCACTTAGAAAACCAAAACCCCTCCAGGCGCATTTGCTATGTAGAAGGGAGTGACCGTGAATCTATTCATGTGACGTGTGCGTATAAAAGCACTGCTCTCTGGTAAGGAAAGAAGGAGACGCTCCTCAGAGGGAGGAGCAGGATTTCCCGCACCCACTCCAGCGGGAACAACCTTAAACTATTACAAGGAAGCCCGCTGGGTGACACCAGACCCTGTGGGGAACAGAGGAAATTGCTGCCATTATTCTGTAGTGAATCTGATGATGTACAAGCCCCGGTATCTCGTGTTCCCACTCCTAGAAGATGGATGAACTACAGCCACTTAAGTTCATAATGTCAGAACTAATACAGCTAAACAAAAAGGAGCAGATTAGAGAGGCACCGGGTACAGTATGATCAATGGTACATGTTCAAAACCATGCCAGGCTACACAACGTATGTTCACGTGTTTATATAATACACATAGAGTAACACACATACATAAACATATATTTAAAACTATGAAGACATGCACACAATTTAGAAATAGTGTGGTTGTTGCCTTTGACAAGATCAGGCGTTGATTTGATCAAGAAGCATCTTTTAGGGCTTAAAAAATAATAATATTCTATTTCAGGATAGTCTTTTCATCTATTTTCTGGGGAAAATTGAAGCTTCCCTGTATGAAACTGTGTAAATCACGACTGTTGATTAAATACCATAGAGATGGTATTGGAGTTATTGCTACACTAAAAAAAAAAAAAAAATAGGGTTTTTTTGAACTTGAGTCTGACTGATATTTATGGGATTATCTACATACAGGAAATGATTGTAATTGAATTTTCCATACATTGCAACTTCATTGAATGGACATTCTGTGTTGGGGAGAAGCCATTCAAATGACTTTACCTTTTCTGCTTTGTATATTTCATCTGCCAGAAATGTAAAACATGCACATTTTGATCAGAGATTATACACCCAACACACCACCGACACATACCACGAACATACACATGTACACCCATGATCAGATGTTAGACTTTTCCTTTGAACAAACCATCTTCCGTTTCTCTCCTGCTCTTTGGAACACGACAGTGTCTTGAGAATCAGAGATCCTTGTCCTCCTCCTCTGGATCAAAGCCAAGCTTAAGCTCTTGCTTAGAAGCAGAGAGAGCAGTAAATAATTCTTAAAATGAAGTTCTTCAGAAGAAATGAAGTCGTTATCAGCCTGCTGAATAAGGAAGCCATTCATGTGATCCCGGACAAGGAAGGTCTTTAAAAACAATGAATAACTCGCCTAATGGCCACTGAAGTCATTAGGAAACACATTAAAATGTTTACCCAGCCTCACCAACAGCAAAACATCATATCAGAACACACATAAAACAGATTTATGTGTAGCGAGGGATTACGCTTTA
Organism: Lasiurus borealis; assembly: GCA_004026805.1. Lineage (NCBI taxonomy): Eukaryota > Metazoa > Chordata > Mammalia > Chiroptera > Vespertilionidae > Lasiurus > Lasiurus borealis. Next base: position 98,472 of record PVJN01002114.1, on the reverse strand, counting down.
TGTACAACATGACTCTCCGTCCCAAATCCTCTATGCCCTCTGTGTGCTTTAAAGGTGAGCCCAATAGTTATCTTTCCTACATTCTACCGTCTAAGCCAGCTTTCACCCTCATTGTACATTTGCAAAGAAGGTACAGAGAGGACACAGGAGGCAAATGCCTGCTGAGAAAACCCACAAGTATTGTCCTTCCCTGACGAGCCATGCAAAACTAATGGAAATGGACTTAGTACTTTACTAGAGGTCTGGTGCATGAATTCGTTCACAAATGGAGTCTGGCTGCCTGCCCTGATGGGGGCTGATTGGGGCTGGGTCAGCCAGGGTGGGGGAGAGGGAGAGGTTGGCTGGCTGACCCAACTCCTGATCAGGATAGGGGTTCCAATCTGGGGTTGGGCCAGCAAGGAAAAGAGCCACAGGTGGTTGGGGGCCTGATTCGGGGCCAGGGAGAGGGGCCATGGGTGGTTGGCCATCTGGCTCTGGCCTCAGTCAAGGGGGAGGGGCGCTGATTGGAGGCCAGGCCCACCAAGGAGAGGGTGACTGGCCAGCTGGCCCCATCTCTCATTGGGATGAGGAGGGCCGATCAGGGTTGGGCTGGCCAGGGGGAAGGGCCATGGGGATTGCCCAGCAAGTGATGCCCCCTGTTGGGGTTGGGAGGGCCAATTGGCAGGTAGGACTGGCTGGGGGTGGGGCCATGAGTGTTTGAGGGGCCGGTGGAGGCCCTAATTGGGCCAGTTGGCTGCTGCAGTGTGCTTCATAGTGACCATTCATTCAGGTCATTCCTGTTGTTCCGTCATTCCTATAGCTTGGCTTTATGCTATTTAAATTATTGTTAATATTCATTAGATATGTTTGTTGGAATTAAATTCTGGAGTGAAGGTTAGGGGACATTTTTTGACAGCATCTGTTATTTCCAGGAAATTCTTATAATATTCAGAGAGAATGAGAAACAATATTGAACGATCCTATTTCTATGTAGAATTGTTTTGGATACGGTTTAAGGGGTATGAATTTTATTAAGGTTATCTTCCCTTCCTTCTTCCTCACCCTCTGTCCCTGTATGGCTCAGTGGTTGAGTGTCTATCAACCCATGCACCGAGAGGCTGCTGGTTTGATTCCTGGTCAGGGCACATTCCCAGGTTTCTGGCTTGATCCCAAGTAGGGGGCATGCAGGAGGCAGCTGATGGATGTTTCTCTCTCATCTGTGCTTCTATCTCTCTATCCCTTTCCCTTCTTCTTTTTCCAAAATCAATAAAAACATATTTAAACAAAAAGAAAAATAATACCATTCATTCACAACCAATTAAGCCCCCCAGGCCAATAAATAGCATTAGTCTTGACCCTTTTGCTTCCAGTTTTTTACTACAGTGTTCCATCAATTCATACATCACTCAGTCAACCAAAGAATGCATGGTCTAAAGTTAAATATAGGATTGCAGATGCAGAAAATTTATTTTCCAGGACTTCACATAATACAGCCTGCGTGGGAAGATGAACAGTGGATAAATGATTAAAGCCAAGAGCACATAATTGAATGCAAAATAAATAAAAGGAAAATGAAGCTATATCCTGGAGTTAATGGGGGTGGGATTGATATTGATTAGGTCAGGACAGCTGTATCTAAAATAAGGACTCCTGTTAGAATCCTACCCCTTAGATTTTAATGTCACGGAGAATTCTTGTATTTTCAGGCACCCTCTAATTGTTAAAGATTAAGTTGGACATTCTTGACCCAATCTGTAAACAAGTTTATGCATTTTATAGATTGTGTATTTAACTGTCATCGAGGATTCTTTCATGGAAAAAATAGAACATTCATAGCAGTGTGGTATTTGAAAATTCTCCCCATCCAAAGTGTAAGTGCAATTTATTGCAATTAGAAAACTCTACACCCAACTTGGGGACAGAAATACTAGGAGGGCTCTTGTTCCTTTAACTCATTTTATTTTAATTTTATTATTATTTTATATATAATAATACTAGGGGCCAATGCATGAGTTTGTGCACCTTGAAAGGAACTCTGGGCTGTGAGGCTGCAGTGGGCATAGGGGTGGATCTTGGCCCATTCTCTGTGCCCCTGTCTGGCCTCTCCCACTGAGGCCCCCAGTCCCCACTCTACTAGCAGCCCCACTCCTGCTGTTGCCCACTGCTCCCACATGCTGACTGCGCCAGTGTCAGCATTAAGTGTGAGTGGTGGCTGCTGCTCTGATTACCCATCAGGAGCAGGGGAAGGTGGAGAAGCCTTCGGGGGTGATTGAACCTGCTGATGGTGCCGAGTGAACGGGACTGGCACCAGCCACCAGCTGCGGATGTGAGTGGGCCAGTGACAGCAATGGGTGCGAGTGGTGGCTCCTGAGCCAGCAGCAGGTGCTAGAGGTGGCTGCTGGCCCTGATTGCCCCTCAGGAGCAGGGAGAAGTAGAGAAACCCTCAGCGGTGATTGGGATCCACAGCTATTGCTCACACCCGCTGATGGCGCTGAGTGATTGGGGCCTGAGCTGGGCTCCAGCAGTGGGTGCGAGCAGCAGCTTGGGCACTGACAGCAGGTGCAAGTGAGGCTGGCGCTAGCAGCAGGTGTGAGCGCTGGGTGGGACCATGGCATGGGGGAGCAAGGAATTTCAGTAACCATCAGAGGCTCAGCTCAATGACAGTGACTGGCACCCCGCCTTGGTCTGGCGCCCCTGCTCACCTCCACCATCCATAGCAGCCATCACCCACCATCCACGCTCTGCTGCTGACACCCTCCATGTTCCATGCGCATCCCCTGGTGGTCAGCGCACGCCATAACGACTGGTTGTTCGGTTGTTTGGTTATCCAGCCGTTCAGTCTATTTGCATATTAGGGTTTTACATATATAGATGATTTGTCATTTCAATTACAGATAAATAATACCCATTATGTTTAGACTGACATGAAAAGGCAGCAAATAAATATAAACCATAACTTTGCAAGGTAATGCCTTCATTCACCTTCTGTCAGTTCAATAGTTGACTTCCCAGAGGCTCTTGAATGTTGTGCAAATCTCTTCTAGCTTTTAGCAACAGCATTAATTTAAACATAAAACGCCATTTGAACCCATAAGCCATTTTCATTAGTGACTTCTAATAACAGTTAGATTAACAGGCAAACACTTAATTACTGCCTCTCTCCCTCTCTCTTTTCTAATCAGGCAAGCAATTCTAATAGGAAGTGACAGGGCATTGATTTAGGAAGCTACTTACTTCAAACCATCACCGACAGTTGCAAAGATTTTCTTTTAAGCCTATGAAATGGACATTAGAGATGAAGAGCCAGCAATATATTGACAACTAATTGTGGAGTGTAGGGAGAAACCTGGTTGCCATTACTTCCCATGTTCAGATTGTAAAAGTTCCTCGTAGGTAGTAGAAGTCTGGGGACGCAAAACACTGTGAGTTAAAGAGACTGGAGTGTGTTATGGTGGAAGGGTGTGCTTATGGAGAGCCACCTCCCCCTTGGAGCTCCAAAACTCAGGGTCGCTTTAGCTGTTGATCACAACTTGAGATATAAACACCACCCTTTTCTTCCTTACTTTTAAAAAATATATATATTTTTATTGATATTTTACACAGAGGAAGGGAGAAGGATAGAGTTAGAAACATCGATGAGAGAGAGACATCTCTCAGCTGCCTCTTGCCCTTGACCAGAATCGAACCTGGGACCCTTCAGTCCGCAGACCGACGCTCTATCCACCGAGCCAAACCGGTTTCGGCACCACCAGCCTTTCTTTTTTAAAAGCTGGGCTGAGGAGCAGGTGCAGGGTGGAGGGGACCGATGGGGGGAAAAAACAACAAAGGGACCATGTAATCCCACCCCCATAATCTCTAGGATCTAGCTTCATTCTCCATTTATTTATTTATTTTATTTATTATTTTTAAATGTATTTTTATTGATTTCAGAAAGGAAGGGAGAGGAAAAGAGAGAAACATCAGTGATGACAATCATTGATCAGCTGCTTCCTGCACGCCCCCTACCGGGGGTCAAGCCCGAAACCCATGCATGTGCCCTTGACTGGAATTGAACCCAGGACCCTTTAGTCCACAGGCCAACGGGCTATCCGCTGAGCCAAACCGGCGAGGGCTATTTTATATTCAATTTTATTTTAATCCACAATAAAGATAAATTTTAAAAGATAGCAAGCTGGACTGGCCCTGGCCAGTGTTTCTCAGCGGTGAAGGCCTCGGCCTGTGTACCAAAGGGTCACAGGTTTGATTCACGGAAGACGTCCGCTGTGATGCTGGATTGGCTTTATTTAAGGGGCTAAAATGTATGGCGCTTTAAGAAAACCTTTTTACTCGACAGAAATAAAATGCAAAACGATAATAATAAAAAGAAATAGGTACTTCTAAATTTAGATTCAATTTCTACTAGGGCAAAAATCCCAAATTCAGATCATGATTAATTTTATAACTGGAAAGATTGTTTATAATCTCCTCTTGAAAATAAAACCAATTAGTCGTTGATTCTTTCTTTTCTTTTTTTTTTTAATCCTCATTCAAAGACATTTTTCCCATTGATTGTTAGAGAGAGTGGCAGGGAGAGGGAGAGACAGAGAGAAACACTGATCGCCGGTTGTTTCCTCCTGCACACACCCTGACCAGGGCCAGGGAATCTGCCATCAAGCTACGTGTCCTTGACCGGAATCGAATCTGGGACCCTTCAGTCCACAGGCTGAGACTCTATCCACTGCGCCCAACGGGCTAAGCAGTGGTGGATTCTCTGTTACAGTTACGGTACTTGTGTAGCTGAAGAGACGTTGAAATAAAACGTATAGCGGTGCTGCTGAAACTCAACCATTTAATTTCCTTGCACACTGTATGTGTTCTCTGCCTCGCCATCTATATACTTGCAAGTTTGTCCATGGAAACCACTTGCTATTCATTCTAAGGTAGCTAACCCCATGGCGTGGCCCTTAAGGGAGCAGGCTACATTTCACAGGCGAAGAAATCCATTTTCATGACGTTTCTCTAGCACGACAGCAAGATTAGTTAAAAAATGAAGAATTCAGACAATCAGCCAGCTGTGTCCTATACAAAACGCCGAGCATCTGGTTCCCCTGGCTTTTTGTGTCTTACCGACTTGATTGAAACAGCAGGGTTGATTGTGCTGTGCAAACATAGCCCCCGAGCGGGAAAATTCGACTTTATTGTCGACTTTCCTAACATCTCAGATTCAGAGATTCGGAGGCTGTGGTGTCAGCTATTTGAACAGACTGCCTTCTATTGTTTTTTTTTTTTTTGTAGTCAAACTGCAAGACCGTTTTAATTACCACGGTTATTAGCATTTCTGTTCCCCAGTTCCCTTCAAAACGCACCCCTCCCAAGTCTAGGATGGACAGAAGACTGCTTAGACCTTCCACAATCCCAGTTCCGCAACCAAGGCCTAAAGAGAAGGCCTTTGACTTGATACATATTTGCCCATTAGAGTGGATGGTATAGGACTCTGGCTTTCTCTCTTATGAAGGCGACAGGTAATCTCAGGCCAGCAAGTCAGCTGGATTGTGGATTCACAGTCGAGATAATACGCCATTGTGGACCCCGCTCTGCAGTGCGCATGCAGCTTACCATCCCACTCGGGAGAGGTTGGAGCCATCATTATAGTGGTAATTGGTATATTCCTAACAAAAGTCAACATGCTGTCAGCTATCGACAGGAAGGCTGGAACAGGATAATAGAGTCGAAACAGAACAAGATACCCTGGCTGGCGTGGCTCAGTGGTTGGGCATTGACCTAGGAACCAGGAGGTCACGGTTCGATTCCCGGTCAGGGCACATGCCCGGCTTGTAAGCTCAATCCCAAGTGTGGGGCCTGCAGGAGGCAGCGGATCAATGATTCTCTCTCATCATGGATGTTTCTCTCTCTCTCTCTCTTTCTTCCTTTCTCTTTCTTTCTGAAATCAATACCAAAACCACACGCAAAGGTCCCTATTAGATAGAAAGGAGCATAGGAAAATATCAGAAAGAAATGAGAAGGAATTGGAAATGACCGCATCCTAAAATGAAGACCACGCTTCAGTGCAAATTGTAGAAAGATGCCGGATGTAAAAATTAGAGTCCATTCAATCCTTTGCTCACATAGCGAGCATTCTAAACAACGAGGCTTTTCCCCCGCAAGTTGTATGCGTTTGTATACGACTAGTATTTTATGTGTCGAACTTGGCACTGAAAGAGGAAAGCAAGGGTAAAGTCAGGGCACTTAAAGCCACCACTCCAGCAGGTAGAATTTGTAATTACCAAATTATATAGCAATGTTTTGCTGACCAGGATGGAGATTTCAGGAGGGAAACGTAAAAAAAAAAAAAGACAACACCGCGGAAAACTGAATTACAATTAAGAAAGCAAAGGAGAGAGAAGAAATTGGTAATTACAGGTGCCTTTTCAGCGCCTCCCATACGTTCGCAGACATTTCTGGTGGCTCTCCAGCGAGGAAGGCAGCCGCTGTTCTCAGGGGAGCTCATTATCCTACGAAGCCCGCCTTCCTGGTGGGCCCTCATCAGCACGGCTCATTGACGACCTCCGCCAGTGCGCATCCAACACCCCCCCAGCTGCGGGGGGGCTGTTGCGGGGTGGAGAGTGGGGGGCAGAGAGCGGGCAATGCAGGGCTGTGTAGTGCAGCTGCAGTAAACACACACACACACCATTACTGGGGAACAGTGGGAATAGCATGGAGGCCTGGGGAAGGGGAAGTTAGGGTTCCCTTACTGCTGACCTGTCGGGGTCAAGAGCTAATGAAGGGGTTACTATTAAAGGGCCAGTGATACACACTATTCGCATTGTAGTCTTGGGCAGACTTCCGCGTTAGTAGGAGTTGTGTTGGGGGGACTGTTAGCCTTCTGCTCATGCGCACTTGGCATTTCTTTCTCTTTGCTTAGTTACTGTCATTGGTGACCACAGGGCAATGGAAAGACCTACAGTGATGGGCTGGGAGCGATTTACTAAACCCAGTAAAGTAGATGCAACATGGACACAACTTGAGATGTACTTATCGCAAGTTGCCATTAGCGCTCCATAGAAGAACGCTCATTTGCTGAGACCGGTTTGGCTCAGTGGATAGAGCGTCAGCCTGTGGACTGAAGGGTCCCAGGTTCCATTCCGGTTGGGGGCATGTACCTTGCTTGCGGACACATCTCCACTGTGGGGCGTGCAGGAGGCGGCTGATTGATGTCTCTCTCTCATCGATGTTTCTGACTTTCTATCTCTCTCCCTTTATCTCTGTAAAAAAAAATCAATAAAACATATTTTTAAAAAAAGAACGCTCATTAAAGTCTAATGGTTAATTTCTTAAACGTTCACCTGTTGAGTTTATTTCTCAAATCAATGGGACCCTTGGATGGTGCATGAGGCCTTCATGGTGTCTCACTGTGAGCATGACCAGAGCGTTTCAAGTCTCTTTAATGAAACACAGTGGGTACAGGTTGACGCACCCATGTGAGCAGCCTGTAATTTTACTAGTAACTCCTAACCTCTCCTTGGGAACGTATGATTGCGTTAGTGCCTGGGACAAAAATTCATGAGGATGGCGGCCATGTTTGTTTCTCTGTCATCACAGAAATGAAGACATTCAAAGAGGAATTTCTGAATGTGTATTCTTCTCTCACAGCCACTCTGGCTTCCTCTTTCTTTCTTTCTTTTTTTTAAAAATATATTTTATTGAATTTTTACGGAGAGGAAGGGAGAGAAATAGAGAATTAGAAACATCGATGAGAGAGAAACATTGATCAGCTGCCTCCTGCACACTCCCCACTGAGGATGTGCTCACAACCAAGGTACAAGCCCTTGAACAGAATCGAACTTGGGACCTTTCAGTCCTCAGGCTGACGCTCTATCCACGGAGCCAAACTGGTTTCGGCCCTTCTGTCTTTCTTTACTCCCTCCCAATGATTGTCAACAATAAACCCATTTTCCAACACAGTTGCTTCTTGATAATGCAATATTATAGGAATTAAATTTCTGTCTATGGTGCTCTACTAATAAGCAACAGAGTTAAAACCATCCAAAACGTAAAACCAACACAACTGACATCGAAGCCCTGAAAAGGCCTTAGAGACCACAAAGCTTGCTCTGCTTGGCTGGGGATCTGCAGACTGTTACCTCAGCTCCAGTGAGCATCCATGTTCCTTGGGAGAATTTTGGAAATTTCCGCTGGAAATTCCACGAGGGAGCTTCCTAAACACCCGATGGAAACAGCCTCGTCTCCAGCACATTCCTGCGGCTTTAGCTGGACAGAGCTGGGCCGTGTAACCCGAGCACAGTGAGTTTCTTCTTCCATGTCCAGCTCAGGTCTTCTTTACCAGGAAGTTACCTCCCCAGGGAGGAACCTGCAGGTCAGTCTGAGGGTTTGTGGCGTGGAATTGACAATGGAATTGACACCAGAAATGTCCACCTACACCGACAGAGTAACCAGGTGGAGATGACGTCAGCGAGGCGTTGCCAGTTTGTGAAGGAACAATTGGGAATGGCCCTCTTTGCCCAGACACAGATGAGCATATCCTGTCTTGTTGTTGTTCTTAATTTTTTTAAAAAATATATTTTATTGATTTTTTTTTACAGAGAGGAAGGGAGAAGGATAGAGAGTTAGAAATATCAATGAGAGAAAAACATACATCAGTTGCCTCCTGCACACCCCCCACTGGGCATGTGCCGCAACCAAGTACATGCCCTTGACCAGAATCGAACCTAGGACCTTTCAGTCCACAGACCGACACTCTATCCACCGAGCCACACCGGTTTCGGCTCTTTTGTTGTTCTTTAGTTTGAGGCATTTCATGTCTCCCTAAAGGAGAAGCAAGCAACTACGTCCCAGGGTCCCTGTGTCTGATCCCATGGAGGAGAATGAAGTCCCACTGACCAAGGACACTCATCCAGACGTGGATCATTCTAGAAGCTGGAGATACAGGCTGAAGAAGGCACTGCACCTGATCCTGCCTGGAGGGGCCCATAGTCTGGGACATCTAGTTGTTTTTATAAATATACGTATTTGTATTGATTTCAGAGAGGAAGGGACAGGGAGAGAGGGGGAGAGAAATACCAATGATAAGAGAGAATCAGAGATTGGCTGCCTCCTGCATGCCACAAAACAGGATGGAGCCCGCAACGGGGGCCTGTGCCCTGACCTGGAACCAAACTGTGACCTCCTGGTGCACAGGTCGATGCGCAACCACCTCGCCATGCCAGCTGGGCAGGTACATCCAGTTTTCCGAGGCTGAAGTGTCACAGGGAGAGGCTGTGCCCGGTGAGAGTGTCAGTGGTGGCTCATCCACAGTCACACCTGGAATGGGCACCCGGGTCTCTAATCATCAGCTAATTACGGGTTAGAAGATGGACCATAATAGATTCATTGTCACCGTTGGCCTTCTGGAGCACACTGGGGCGGGTGACACCTCCACGGATGCAAACCGGACTATTAAGCGCACTCGGCAGGGCCAAGGGCCGTGTGTCGCCTTCAGCTCACCCGTCACCCACTCGGCCGGCTCCAGCCAGTCCCAGGAGCAGGAAAAACGAGCCGCTGATCAACTCCAGCCACGTCCCGGAAATCGATCATCCTCCCGCCGTCCCCCGGCCCGCGCTGATAAATGGCATTGTTTTTGCATCGCAGGCCCTTTTCAACATGATGAACTTTTCTGAAAAGGAACCTGATCCCATGATGAAGAGATTCGGGCAGAAATGAGGAGCCGCTGCCCAGTCAGAGCGCGGGCCTGCGGGTTTGATGGATGATGCGCGGCCCGGCGGTGGCCGCGCGCCAGGAGGCGGGGGCAGGGACGCTGTGGGTGAAGGCAGGGGTGCTCACCCACCTCCCGGGGACACCGTGTGCCCCGAGAGGCGGATGCCAGCCTGCGCTCTGAGAGGCCCTCAGCGAACACCTCGCCGAATGAGTGAGTATCTGAGTGTGTGAATGAGACATTCTGAAATTTAAATACAATTGTATTTTTGTTTTGAATCCAGAGTTTAGCACCCTTGGGAGTAACTATATGAACCGGTTCAGAAAAATAGAAAGCTATTTTCAGCCTTTTTAAAGGGCAATATAAACGTTACTCAGACATATATAGGGACTGCAGTTTAGAGGATCGCATGTATTCTGAAAAATAACTTACAAACCGAAGACATTAAATATGGAGGAGAATTATGGAAATGTAAAAACCATATTTGAAGGGGGGAGGGGTCATATCACGTGTTATAGCTAGAGCTGTAGACCCATAAAACAAAGCTTTCAGAAGCAGAGACATCTTATTTCACCACTTTGATGCCATGAAAGAATTATAAGTTTACACAATTATTAGATCTCTTTCAGACTTGGGAGTGCAGGGGTGGGAGCAGAGGGGTGCTCAATTCCGATAACAATCAGATGAGTTTTAGCCCAGCCTGTGTGGCTCAGTGGTTGAATATCGGCCTATGAACCAGGAGATCACGGTTTGATTCCCAGTTGGGATAACTGCCCAGGTTGTGGGCTAGATCCCCAGGGTGGGGCGGGCAGAGGTAGCCAATCAATGATTCTCTCTCATCATTGATGTTTGTATCTCTCTCCTGTCTTCCTCTCTGAAGTCAATAAGAAAAATATTTAAAAAACTATAATCAGAAGAGTGTTACCTCGATCTGGATCATTTGATCACATAACCCTACATTACACCAGCTCTTTCAAATTCCCTGGCTTTGTATAAACCCCATTCTGCATTTTATTATTATTACTTCTTTAAAAAACATATATTTTATTGATTTTTACAGAGAGGAAGGAGAGGGTTCCAGAGTTAGAAACATCAATGAGAGAGAAACATCCATCAGCTGCCTCCTGTACGTCCCCTCCTGGGGATGTACCTGCAACTAAGGTACATGCCCTTGACCAGAATCGAACCTGGAACCTTTCAGTCCACAGGCTGACGCTCTAGTCACTGAGCCAAACCGGTTCCGGCCCATTCTGCATTTTAATGGGCCATTCATTCACCTTCTTAGTGTACGACTCACAGAAATTCCAGTCTGAGTGGGGCACCTCCCTTGAGGTACATCCAGGTTTATGACCGGGGACAGTTCTGTATTATTTCTCCCCATGACCACCTGCCACCCTCTGGCGCTACACCCAGCACCCCTGCAGCAGCCAAAGTGAAAAGGCCTTGGCCTGGATGATCGGGACCCTTTGGTGTGTTCCTTCCAAGGACACGTGACCGCGCCACCTCCCTTATTATGTCCTTGGAGACAACACCCAGAATTCCCTTTCCAGCGTCATCGTGAGGTTACCTTGCAGACCTCTGCAGTGAAGGTACTTTGGGTCGTGGCTCTTTATAGAGTCCTGGTGAGAGACCAGGCTCCATGTGGCCAGGTGCTCTCAGGTGAGAGTGAGCTCTGCTTGATTGGCAGGCAGAGTCCGCTCCCTAAATTGCCAGGAAAGAGCAGCAAAGAACAACATTGCGCTCACTGGTCACTTCTGCTGTCCTGAGGGTCTTTACCTGATACAGACCCTTCAGGGGTTCCTGTGATGAAGCAGTTGTCTGTTGTTGAGAAGAGTTTAATAAGATTGAGATGGTTTGTTGCTGGAAGCCAGTAATACCATCTTTGTAGAAATACAGTGGTACCTCGAGATACGAGTGCCCTAACATACGAGTTTTTTGAGATACAAGCTATTTTTGCTTTGAAATATGAGCAACATTTGAGATAGGAGTAATTGCGGGTATCGGCTGGCTGCACAGGACCCACCAGTTTACCGGGACTCGAGCGTCTCATAGTTTCCCACGCCTCAAGGTTATGGAATTAATTAAACTCGTATCTCGAGATACCACAGTAGTTGTAATTTTTTCTGTGATTTTTAAAAATTTTTTAGTAAATTATAGAATTACTAGCAATTCTAGTTTCCTCAAATCAGAAAGACTGATTTTTATTTTATTTTATTTTATTGCAGCCTGGGCTGAATCACGGGTAGATCTGGCTTGTGCCAGCCGAGGGCTCGTAGCTGCAGGGCGAGAGCTGCTAATGTGATGTAAATACCTGCGCTTTCTGATGGTCTCAGGCGACCCTGCTGGCGAACCTGCTGGCGACCCACAGCTTGAGAACCGCTGCTGTAGAGCCTAAGACCATCGGAAAACACAGATAGTTACATTATGATTCATAACAGCAGCAACATTACAGTTAGGAAGTAGCAACGGAAATAAATTTATGGTTGGGGGTCACCACAATATGAGGAGCTGTATTAAAGGGCCGAGGCATTAGGAAGGTGGAGAACCACTGTGCTAAGAGAACAAAAGCCAAAACAAAACCCAGGAACGAGGTGTCTCCTCCTTTGTGCTTTCATCTGCTTATTTTTTTTGGGGGGAGAGGGGGGTGGTGGGAGTGGATATTATGCACAGGTTTTATGCAAGAGGTTCATCCAGCAGGGCCTTTATTGTTAGACTCTATTGCTGCTTGAAGCACTAGTTCCTAACTCTTACTGTTTCATTGATGTGAGTCTTGTATTTCTTAGCTCCTTCTTTCTTCCTTAGTTTGCTGTTGTTCTTGTTCTAATTTCTCACTATTTCATTTTTAACCTTTCATCTTTCCAGGGGTAAGTATGTAGGTATCAAACTTTATGGGAAACATCGTGGCTTCCCTCTTACTAGTTTTTATTTTATTTTATTTTATTGATTTTTCACAGAGGAGGAGAGAGAAAGATAGAAAAGTTAGAAACATCAATGAGAGAGAGACATCGATCAGCTGCCTCCTGCACGCCCCCTACTGGGAATGTGCCCGCAACCAATGTACATGCCCTTGACCGAAATCGAACCTGGGACCTTTCAGTCTGCAGGCCGACGCTCTATCCACTGAGCCAAACTGGTTTCGGCTTTTTTTTTTTTTAATATAATATATTTTTATTGATTTCAGAGAGGAAGGAAGAGGGAGAGAGAGATGGAAACATCAATGATGAGAGAGAATCATTGATCGGCTGCCTCCTGCCTGCCCCACACTGGGGATGGAGCCCACAACCCAGGCATGTGCCCTGACAGAGGATCAAACTGTGACCTCCTGGTTCATAGGTCAACACTCAACCACTGAGCCACGCCAACTGGACACCACACTAGTTTGACTAGGTAATGAGGATCTAAAAGCTGTATCTGTGATTTCTCTTGCATTGTTGTTTGACACATGCCTAACTATCATCCTGCTTTGTCACTTTTCTCAGGTTGGTTACTGTGTTTTCTTTACATACTCGATACATACGTGTTCACAGTTGCTAATTTTTTTTGGTAAAATATATCTGCTATTTTGTCAGGATATTCCTTCCTCACAGAGATGTTTACTACAGTAAAAACCATTTATCTGCTACTAATGGAACCATGCTAATGTCTAGGAGCGCCCGTGTTTCGCCGTCTGGCAGAATTTGGTCAGAGGTTTGATACAGGATGCGCGCCGTCCTCTGTGTAGCTGGCTCCTGGATGATCTGCGCTGTGGTAGGATCCTAAAGTGTAATCAACCTATTACAAACCAATTTTGAGTATCATGAGAAATCTTCCAAGCAGTAAATAGTTTTGTTCTCATTTAATACACAATTAAAACATCACTTTCAGAGGTTAAATCTGTGTCTGATGCCTATTTACCTAATATTTCAAGGGCTGTGCAATCTCATTAAGTGAAATCCAATTATCTGTTGGAGGGAGAAGCCAGTATTTCTTATCGCTCTGCCAAAAGTGTTATTGATCAGAAGATGACCTATGGCAAGTAACGGGCCCAAGGTCAGAGAGAGTGTCTGATACTCAGAAGGTTAACCTAAGATTCTCCGTGTCATAGATGTCTCATTTCATTTCTGGCTGATACTACTTCCTTTATTTTAATTTGGACATTAAATTTAACTACAATAGTACCTTGAGATACGAGTTTAATTTGTTCTGTAACCTTGAGGCGTGGGAAACTATGAGATGCTCGAGTCGAGGTAAACTGGTGAGTTGTGTGTAGCCGGCCGATCTGAGATTACTCGTATCTCAACTGTTGCTCGTATTTCAAAGCAAAAATGGCTCGCTCGACGGCTCGTATCTCAAAAATCTCGTATGTTAGGGCACTCGTATCTCGAGGTACCACTGTAGTTGAATTCCTAAGTCACTTTCTCCTATTTTAGAGTCGACATCCCTTTTTTTAATAAACAGAAGATAATTAAGCAAATAAGAAATTTCTCTTTTTATATGACTGGTTCCCTTATAGATTTTCAGTTCCAATCTTAGGTAATTTACTTTTTTACACTGCTACATATGAAGCACACCTTTTTATCTTTCTCAAAAATATGCTAAATATACTCCAAGGAAAAGCGAATTTTATTTCAAAAAACATAAGGAAGATATAAAAATAGTGAAATAAGATACCAGGCACTTTCTTTCTATTTCATCTCAACCAAGACAAGAAGTAAATAAGAAATGCAAAAATAAAGAAACAGCCGAGACCAGTTTGGCTCAGTGGATAGAGCGTCAGCCTGCGGACTGAAAGGTCCCGGGTTCGATTCCATTCAGGGGCATGTGCCTTGCTTGCAGGCACATCTCCAGTGTGGGGTGTACAGAAGGCGGCTGATCGATGTCTCTCTCTCTCTCTCATCGATGTTTCTGACTTTCTATCCCTCTCCCTTCCTCTCTGTGAAAAATCAATAAAATATATTTAAAAAAGAAAGAAAGAAAGAAAGAAAGAAAGAAAGAAAGAAAGAAAGAAAGAAAGAAAGAGTGGTGGAAAAAAGAATCAAACATTTAAAGTCTCAATCACCCCTTCTCCAGTCTCCACCCAGGAGTCGTGGCCAGTTGAGTGGGGGAGGAGATGAGGAGGGGGGGAGGGTAGAAATGGACCCCTGCTTCCACTCACTGAGTTTTCTGTACCTAGGTCAGGCCTGAGCTCAGAGACACCAAAAATTAGTTGGATAAAGGCTTGATTAAAAAAAAAAAATAGTTCCCCGAAACTGGTTTGGCCTGCCTGCAGACTGGAAGGTCCGAGGTTCAATTCTCGTCAAGGGCACGTACCTTGGTTGCAGGCCCATCCCCATTGTGGGTTGTGCAGGAGGCGGCTGATCGATGTCTCTCTCTCTCATCCATGTTTCTTACTCTCTATTTCTCTCCCTTCCTCTCTGTGAAACATCAATAAAATATATATATAAAAAAGTAGTTCATCACATTCTTATGTGTTTTCATGGAATTCTCTTATCAAGGCCTCTCCTGCTGTCTCCCTCATTCAGCACAGAATCCCGTGCTCTTATCTTCAGACTCAACTCCATGACTCAGTGCTACCTCACAAATCCTAATTAAGACCCAGGGTGGACAGAATGTCAGCTTTCTTCTCTCCGTTAGACAACTAATTACTATAGCTCGCCTGGGCTCCTTTCAGCTGCCATTCTGCAGAAATGAGTAATGCATAATTTAGTTTATGAAAACAGAGGTTTATTAGAAGCAAGACATTCCTGCTACAAACAAAGTGATGAATCAGAGTGGGTTTCTTCGCTTGTGTTAAGCAGGTTTTAATTGGTATTCTGGCAGAAGAAACGGATTGAGATTCTGAGGAGGGCTCTGCTTTTAATAATGAATAACGGTAAAGCCGCAGGCAGTGGCTAAAAAACACACAGACATGACAGGGAAATTTCACAGCTTGGTGCGCCGAGCACAGTCCCCGGGACTGATGGGTCTGAGGGAGCCGCTGTGAACGGAATCATTCCTCATTAAAAGCTGCAGGTAGAGCACGTGTATTTATAAAGTGTTATGAGGATGCCGGCACAAATGATAACTCAAATAAAATCACAGGCTTCTAAATGGGGAAGAAAAAATCAGCAAAATAAACATGCTTATTATTGTGTTGATGGATACTGGCACTATTAAAATATCACTTCAAAGCAAGAGAGCATTTATTACAATAATTCTTCAAAATGAATATGTAGATACACAAATCATATTCTAGGCCATTTTGGTGCCCTGAAAACGTTTGATTGCACTAATGTCCCAACATTTTAAGCATTTGTACGCACAATGTGGAATGAGACATTATTTCATAAACCATTTTTAATATCAGAACCAATTAATTACATGAAAATCAAACATCAAAACAACCAGCGCAGAGATAAGAATGAACCAAAACAAAAAGCAGAAACCAAAACAAAAGCAAGGTTAAATGAAAAAGGCTCTACAAAAAAAAGAAAGGCCGAAACTGGTTTGGCTCAGTGGATAGAGCGTCGGCCTGCGGATTGAGGGGTCTCAGGTTCGATTCTGGTCAAGGGCATGTACATTGGTTGTGGGCACATTCCCAGTAAGGGGCGGGCAGGAGGCAGCTGATCGATGTTTCTCTCTCATCAATGTTTCTGGCTTTCTATCCCTTTCCCTTCCTCTCTGTGAAAAATCAATAAAATATATTAAAAAAGAAAGAAAGAAAGGACTAAAAGTTCGTACTTAAAAATGGTAACAGGGCGACTGATGTGCTCAGGGGTTGAGCATAGACCTTTGAACCAGAAGGTCACAGTTCAATTCCCCATCAGCGCACATGCCCAGGTTGTGGGCTCGATACCCAGTGTGGGGCGTGCAGGAGGCAGCTGATCAGTGATTCCCATCATTGATGTTTCTATCTTACCTTCTCCCTTCCTTTCTGAGATCAATAGAAATATCATAATAAAAAAGCTTTTAAAATGATAAATATTAGAGCATTTCTGTTATGCACAAAATCATCTGTAAGAAATATGCTTTGTACAATTTATGTGTAATGAATACAGTCTTAACCTAGTGTCTTGAAATTGTCTCATTTGTTAGAGCAGTGATTTTCAGCCTTTTTCTTCTCATGCACACATAAACTAATTACTAAAATTCTTTGGCACACCATTTTATATATATATATATGTGTGTGTGTGTGTGTATGTATTCTGATTTTATATATATATATGGTCATTCTGACCAAAAAAATAGGTATAACATTTTTACAGCTAATTTGCTGGCTGCCTTGGGAAGGATGGCAGTTGTTTTGGTCAATGTCTCATTTCTCTGTAATTCTTAGTCATAATCGCTAGAGCCTTCTAATCGCTTCCTGTTTAACTTTAGCCTGGAGGACTGTAGAAACAGAATACCCTACTTTCTGGTATGACATCCCAAGGATTTTTCCTTTTAATGCAGTCTTTATCTCCACTTTTATTTCAGAAGGCCGTTGGGCATGCCATATTACGCGTCTTTACAGGTGATCTTATGCTGTAAAATCTAATTTAATTTTACCTTCCATAAAATTCCAAGTAGATGTTCTGCAATAGATATCTTTTTTGAGTGGTCAGGAGTATTTTACCTGTTGCTTGTGATATTACTGGGGAAAAAGAAAGGAATGAGAGAGCTGCATTCACATTTCCGCCTCATTTCTGTGTTCTTCGCACTACATCATATTAACTACAGCATCCATAAGGTTCTGATTTTTTTTTTCTTAATTTTTAAAAAAAATATATTTTATTGATTTTTTACAGAAAGGAAGGGAGAGAGATAGAAAGTCAGAAACATCGATGATAGAGAGACATTGATCAGCCAGCCACCTCCTGCACACCCCACTATGTAGATGTGCCTGCAAGCAAGGTACATGCCCCCAACCGGAATCGAACCTGGGACCTTTCAGTCCGCAAGCTGACGCTCTATCCACTGAGCCAAACTGGTCTCGGCAGGTTCTGATTTTTGTAACAGCCATTAAGAACGTCAAACCAATTGAGCTAATAATTTTAAAGCAGCTATCATTGTATATTTAAGTCTGATTTGAGGGATTTATTGACATTTATTTAACATTACCAAAATCTTATTAAAACTGAATTAAATGCACCAT
This sequence comes from Lasiurus borealis, assembly GCA_004026805.1. Classification (NCBI taxonomy): domain Eukaryota; kingdom Metazoa; phylum Chordata; class Mammalia; order Chiroptera; family Vespertilionidae; genus Lasiurus; species Lasiurus borealis. The sequence goes on along the minus strand of PVJN01002114.1, from coordinate 80,713 downwards.
TGGGAACTTTAATTTAAACCTTATTATTATTCTATATTTAAATTTAAAGAGTACTGACATATAGTACCGTTGCTTCTCTATCCAGCAGTGTGTTGAATATTTTGATTTGAATCACTCAATCAAAAATTAATTTCCTGAGATGTTTTGTTGGGGGAAAAAATTGCTCATAACGTTTAGAGAGGAAAAAAATAATTTCATTTAATTGGTTTCTTTCTAGTGAAATTTCTTTTGTCAAGTAGGAATACTTTAAAAGACCTTTTTACAGGAAAAAAATGTGACTAACTTTGTGTGATTGTATCCAAGTCCCTTATCCTGAGAACAAAACAAATACTTATTAGAGTGTAAGAGTTGAACTGTACAATCCTTTTTATAATTTTTTCTTTTCTATTGAGTGTATTGGGGTGACATTGGTTAATAAAATTATACAGATTTCAGCTCTACAATTCTATAATACAGCATCTGTACTGTATGCTCACCACCCAAGTCAAGTCTCCTTCATCACCATTTACCCCCGCTTTATCCACTTCTACCTCCTCCTCACCCACCGCCCCTCCCTCTGGGAACCACCATACTGTTGTCTGTGTTGAACTGTGCAATCCTAATAATTTCCCACTACTCTTAACTTTCACTGGAAATATAACTTATAAAGGACTAGAGGCCCGATGCATGAAGATTCATGCAAGAATAGACCTTCCTTCCCCTGGCTGCCAGCACCACCTTTGCTCTGGCTAAAGCCATCTTTCTGTCTCTGCTTCTGCCTCTCACCTTGTCACATAATTTGCATACTCCCTCCTTATTGGCTGTGGGCGCTGCCATCTTTGTCATGGAGTTATGGTCAATTTGCATATTCTGTGTTTATTAGATAGGATTCCCTTTAAGTAAATTGATAATAGCAAGACATAGGAGCAATCATCATTAAATATATTATATTTTATAACATATTTATAGGTGTTATAAAATATTTAGCTATAGATGGTTTTTCTTCTACAAGTATATAATAATATGTGGATTCATTAGGTTTCTTTGTTGTTAATGCTATCACCCAGCTTTCACATTATAGACACACAATGAACCTTCCATCCAGGGTTGGTGCCCAAGTGCCTGTCTGAATATCTACCACAGCCATCCTTTCTTCACCAAAGGCTTACGTTTTGCTCCCTTTGGGTCACCGAAGTTTCAAAATCAGTGTGTTGTTTGTTATATGAAAGATAGAGCTTTTTTAAAAAAACAAACAGAGAAGGAGCAGGAAGTTGGGTTGAATGGATGCATTTTGTAAAGGTAGATAAGGAGAGATTTGCCCAGGCATTGATACGAAGGAAATAAAACCTCCTATTTTGTCTCAGTGCAATGTTCTGTTGGTAGGAATTCACACAGGGTTGCATGCCCGGGTTCTGTTGTGTCTGTGTGGCAGGGTTATGCCGAGTCCTTCCTGGCCAAGCCTACTAGACCAGGGACCACCTTATTTGCAAAATTCCTGAAATAAGTATCCTTTCTGACTCCAGCTCAGTACGTGCCTGCAGCTTTTCTTGCCTAGAGGAAAATAGACAATTTGTAAAAGGGGTGAAATTTGTTTAAAGCACATTTTGCTTTGTTTCTGATTCTGTTTCTAAAAGCAGATGTGGCAACATCTGGCGCTGTTTTACATCCGTACTCAGTGCAATATTTTTGAGAGTGATTTATTTATTCATCCAACCCACAGGTACTGCGCGTTATGTTTGCTTCTTGCCAAGAATTAAGGTAATGAAGTATACCTTGATGTTATTTTTAATGTCTCCTAGCGCTTTCCCTATCAGAGCCAGCTTTCTCTCAAATCAGACCTACTCCTGGCGTTTTCACTGATGAAAACCAATAAATACATTTCCGCTTCTGCATAACTAATTTTGCTCTGATGTTCTGCCATTTTCAAAAATGCTTCTTCACATCCTTTATAAGAACCGGTGCTGTAAGGATGGATCATAAAGAGTTCTTCTTTTCAGCCATAGGAAGGGCAGATTTCTTTAAACAAAGAACCATGGTATACCTGGCAGAGGAAAGATATTTGCAAAGGCCTATGGGAGGAAAGACGGCTTTTGTGGAAAACCTCCAGCAATTGGGAAGATTAATTATCAAGGAGGATAATTAATTGTTCTGGAATGAATTGTCCAAAAATAATAGAATAAGTAGACAAGACCAGAAAAAAAAACAGTTTTCAAAAGCCTCAGAGTTGCCAAGACCGGTTTGGCTTAGTGGATAGAGCGTTGGCTTGCGGACTGAAGGGTCCCGGTTCGATTCCGGTTGGGGGCATGTACCTTGCTTGCGGGCACATCTCCACTGTGGGGTGTGCAGGAGGCGGCTGATCGATGTCTCTCTCTCATCGATGTTTCTGACTTTCTATCTCTCTCCATTCCTCTCTGTAAAAAATCAATAAGATATATTTTTAAAAAAAGCCTCAGGTAGACTTCTCAAAATTTGAATTTGTAGAAATGGAAATTGTATAACGGAAAAAAGAACACAAAAACAAAAACACCTTCGAGAATGTAACCCAAATCTCAGGCTTGAGCATAATAAAGTACTTTGTGATGACTGCTCATAATTCCTGAAGTCCCTTCCCTGTGCTGGGTTAGTTATGTTTCATAATTAGACACCAAAGCACAGGCTCTTAATGCAGCACAGAAGTAAATGCTTGGCTACTTCATGAACAAGACAAGTAAACCCTGTACATCTTCCCTTGGAAACTAAACCTAGTTTTTTTTATTGAGGTGAAACACAACGTCAAATGTATTTTCTCCTGAAAAGGTGCAGTCATGTAATTAGTCACCTTGATGGTCAGAAAAGGTTTACACGAGCTTAGACATCTTGACTTCCCAGATAAAGTTTTTCCTTTATTAAAAGATTGAAGTGGCCACTTGAAATTTTTTTTTATCAGAATAGAAAATCCATTAGGGATATGTGGCTTCTCAAACTTGTTATTTGAATAAGTAATGTTCAAGGCATTCTTTTAAGACAGAATCCTCTCAGAATGAATAAAGAATAATTTATTTTCTTTTAAAAAATATATTTTATTGATATTTTACAGAGAGAAAGGGAGAGGGATAGAGAGTTAGAAACATCAATGAGAGAGAAACATCGATCAGCTGCTTCCTGCACACCCCCTACTGGTAATGTGCCCACAACCAAGGTACATGTCCCTGACCAGAATCAAACCAGGGACCTTTCAATCCGCAGACCGATGCTCTATCCACTGAGCCAAACCGGTTTCGGCAAGAATTATTTTTTAATAAAGGTAATAATGATAGTTTTAACCTTTCACCCGGAAGTGAAAGATAATGAAAGGAGACAGGGGTAGATCAGTAGGTGATAATCATCTGGGCCCTTCAAAGAGGATGTGTGATTTTTGTTGTTAAAGTAACAGCATGCAGTAGGAAACTATTAAAGCCCATTTTTATCATAGGAAATAAAGTTCAATATAAGAATTTAGCCGAAACCGGTTTGGCTCAGTGGATAGAGCATCGGTCTGTGGACTGAAAGGTCCCAGGTTCGATTTCGGTCAAGGGCATGTATCCTAGTTGCGGGCACATCCCCAGTGGGGGGCATGCAGGAGGTGGCTGATCGATGTTTCTAACTCTCTATGTCTCTCTTTTTCTCTCTGTGGAAAATGAATAAAATATATTTTAAAAAATATCTAAGAATTTAAGGGAAAATGCTGAAATGTGAAGAAGCTATATTCTTGATAACATTGAAGCAACATAGAACAACAGACAGAAAGCTAGAAGGAGAATTAATAGGTGAGGTAAAGAATGTTTATGCTAAGAACGTTACCCAAGACATAAATCAACCAAACCACTGAAATGTCTAACGTGGACAAATTTTAGGGATGACAGGATGATTCAGAGCTGGGAAATTTAGCAGTATTTTCATTAGGATATGCATTTTACTGAAAAAATGGAAGTTCAGAGAGGAGCAGATTACTTTTTGAAAAGTTTCAAATAAACCGATAACTTAGTCAAGAAATAGGGGAAAACCATTAAAAATTTGAATTATTAGGGCTCTTACTGGTGCAGGTCTCAAAATACTTTATACATTTCTGCCCTTCTCTTTCAAAGAATAGATGACAAAGGTTAATTAGTGCATCCCAAGTAGCCAACATCCCAACAACCGTTAGTGCCTCACACATAGAGCAAGCCTCAGATCGTCTTTAGTGTGTAGTTTACTGTCTTTTACAGAAAATGCCGATGAGCCAAGACTGGTTTGGCTCAGTGGATAGAGCGTCGGCCTGCGGACTAAAAGGTCCCGGTCGGAGGCATGTACCTTGCTTGTGGGCACATCTCCAGTGTGGGGTGTGCAGGAGGCAGCTGATCGATGTCTCTCTCTCTCATCGATGTTTCTGATTCTCTATCCCTCTCCCTTCCTCTCTGTGAAAAATCAATAAAAATATATTTAAAAAAAAAGAAAATGCCGATGAAACAGCAGGGCCCGGTATAGGTCTCTGTGTACAAAGGGAAACAAAGCAAAACAGGGAGAGCCCAGGATGTAGGGTTCAAGAGCCAATTTTGAGGTCCAAAGTAGACCACTTCCCTTTCTTTCTCGTTATTCCTACCCTAGCAGGTCAGATTCTCTTCCCAACAGGTTCAGACCAGCAAAACCAAGATCAGTAGTCCCGTATTTTTCCTCACAATGTGTGAGAGTGGAGGTTTGCCAGTGTACACACTGGTATGGGCAGAAAGAAAGCTGGCTCGTGGCATGCCCATCAGAGCAGCCATACCCTGTTTCCCCGAAAATAAGACAGTATCTTATATATTAATTTTTGCTCCCAAAGATGCGCTAGGTCTTATTTTCAGGTGATGTCTTATTTTTCCATGAAGAAGAATAAGGTACACACTTATTGTTTAACAAAAAATAAAATAAAATAAAAGGAAATTGATTACCTGTCTAGTATGATAGTAGTTGTCATCACAAACCAGCTCACTGATGGGCCGTAGCGCAGCCAGAGCTGTTCAGGCAGTGCGAGGTCACTTTAAATCGGGAGTCAGATGCCTTCTGGGGAGGTCTTATGTTCGGGGGAGGCCTTATTATCAGGGAGGTCTTATTTTCGGGGGGGGGATGCCTTATATGACAGCGAGAGGCAAAACCGGAAGTAGGTCTTATTTTCGGGGGATGTCTTACTTTCGAGGAAACAGGTTCATCTGTGTAGGCCTTGCATTCCACCCATTTTACCAGCCCCAGAAGGAGCCCCCAAACACCTGGAGACAGACCCCAGAAGAACAGGAGAGAGAGAAGGAGGCGCATTCACCGAACATGTTACCTTGTGGGAAGCATATTTTGCATTACAATTAAGCTGAAATGTAACTACTTCCCCGAACATTTTTTTTTCTTCTTCTTCTTCAGGCAGGAAATTTAAATGTCTATTAATGCTGCCATAAAAGAGAACAATCGCTGTTATGTTTAATGAAGTACTATCTGTAATATTTTATTTATACAGTATTATGCTCTCCGTGCGGAGCGGCGGGATGTGAAATCGCTTTCATTTCTGCGGGCTCCTCGGGTGGCCTTTCCCAGAGGCGGCCCGGGAGCTGGGGACCCGTCCCCCGACCACGAACACCGAGCGGATCCGAGGCCTCGGTGCTCCCGCCGGCTCTTCCCCCCGGGCTGCCTGGCTGGCAGGAAACCGCCTGATGAGCATCCTGGGCTTTCAGGAAGGTTCGTTTCTACCTCCTCAGGAACACGCGCTCCCTGTGCATCCGCTCGAGATGCTCTGTCCAGGAGCGGTTCAGCAGAGCGAGTTGGAAACTAGCTTCTCTGGAAACACGCTTCTGGTAGATGCGTGCACCTGGACAAGTCATCAGCCTCTCTGTGTCATTTTTTTTTTTTTTACTCTCCTTGGTGGTTGGGGGAGAGTTATGGTGTTAAATGAACAGATTTTATAACAGATTTAACATGCGAGTATGAACTTTGTGAAGTACTGAGAAAACTGGTTGATTACCTTATTTTCCGGCTTATAAGACGACTGGGAGTATAAGGTGACCCCCAACTTTTCCAGTCAAAATATAGAGTTTGGGGTATATTCACCCTATAAGATGACACCGGCATATAAGACGACCCCTGACTTTTGAGAAGATTTTAACCTGGTGCACTGGGTCAAAAAGTCATCTTATATGCTGGAAAATACGGTACAGAGGTACCTTGAGATACGAGTGCCCTAACATACAAGATTTTTGAGATACGAGCCACCGAGCGAGCTATTTTTGCTTTGAAATACGAGCAACATTTGAGATAGGAGTAATAGCATGGATTGGCCTGCTGCACAGGACCCACCAGTTTACCACGACTCGAGCGTCTCATAGTTTCCCACGCCTCAAGGTTATGGAACGAATTAAACTAGTATTTCGAGGTACCACTGTATTATTTTTCCTGCTACCCATTCTGAGTCCCTGCACCTTGACAAAAAGACAAGCTGCAAGTTGGCAAACACAGGTCTCAAAGGAGGGACTGATGCAGGAGATCTTCGTTCGCCGCCATCCCAAGTGGTTGGCTGCAGTCCTTATGCGTGTGTTGCTGACGGCTTCAGGGTGGACGTCCTGCCTGCACTGGGAGCAGCGGAGGGATGCAGAGCAGGGTCACCAACAGTTTGCCTTCGCTTTTTAAAATATATTTTATTGAGTTTTTACAGAGAGGAAGGGAGAGGGACAGAGAGTTAGAAACATGGATGGGAGAGAGACATCGATCAGCCGCCCTCTGCACGCCCCCTACTGGGGATCTGCCAGCCACCAAGGTACATGCCCTTGACCGGAATCGAACCTGGGACCTTTCAGTCCTCAGGCTGATGCTCCATCCCCTGAGCCAAACCGGCTTCGGCTGCCTTCGCTTTTTACCTTGGAGGGGGCCGTTTTTCTAGAATGCTCCCCAGACGGTTGATGTCTGGGCTTGGTTTGGGCTGCACAGGCCTCGCTGAGCAGGCCTAGGAAACTGGGGGACAGGGCTGAGTGCTTGGCCTTGACCCTGCTTCTCCGCTTTGTCAGAGGCCTTAGAACCACCTGGTGAGACTTCGAAATGCCAACTCCCAGGTTCACTGTGCAGGCCTGGAGCCGGCCTCCGCTGCCTTCATCAGAATAAGTGTCTGTTCAGAGCCGCCTTGTTGTCCACGTGACCCCCTCACCCCCTGAAGTTGGGGGTGTGGGAATGGTGTCATAGCTCAGAAATCCCTGCTGGCCGTGCGGAGAGGAGGGAAAGGAATAGCGCGTGCGCATTAAGGGTGTCTGCCCCAGTGGCCACCCAGACCTGGAGCACCCCCATCCGCACTCAGATGGCTGGACAGGCGGCCATTGAGGGACAGGACCCAGTCTGAGGGCACTGACTCCGTGACTCTGGCTGGGCAGTGTGTGAGCTTAGGGTATTTTCCCCTTTTACGTAAGAATTGATTTTAAAAATATTTCTGTCACTGGAGACATTCCAGGTTAGTGACTTTTTAAAATATATATTTTATTGAATTTTTACAATAAAACATGAATCAGCCACTAGGGATGTGCCCACAACCAAGTTACATGCCCTTGACCAGCATTGAACCTGGGACTTTGCATTCTGCAGGCCAATGCTCTATCCACTGAGCCAAACTGGTTTCAGCTAGTGATGTTATTTTTAAAATTGATCCAGACCTGCCCAGCCAGCGTGGCTCCATGGTTAAGCATCGGCCTATGAACCAGGAGGTCACGGTTCAATTCCCGGTCAGGCCATATGCCTGGGTTGCAGGCTCCATCCTCAGTGTGGAGCGTGCAGGAGGCAGCAGATCAATGGTTCTCTCTCATCATTGATGTTTCTATCTCTCTTTCCCTCCCCTTCCTCTCTGAAATCAATAAAAATATATTTAAAAAAAATTAATCCATCCTATGTTCACTCATATGTGAATTGAGAGGCGCATGCTTCCTTCCCCATCCCAGCGAAGAATGTCAGGCGACTACAGGAGGCAGAAAGCAGGCGCAGGCAAAGCTGGGTGCCACCCCCGCGTGTAGAGGATGCGCGGAGGACAGGAAGCCTGAGGAGTGACCGAGAGGCCTCAGAACAGACATTCTGGAAGGAGCGCAGTGTCCACAGCTCAGCCGCTGCTGATCCATTAGAGGGGGCTTATCTAGCACCCAGTGTCAGTGGGTGACGGATGGTGGAGCCATAGCAGTGAGTCATTGGAAGGCGGACTCAGACAGTGGCTAGAGGAATGAGCAGTGAGTGAGGACATGGAAAAAGCAGGGCTGGGAGTTCTTTCTAGAATGTTCGATATAAAGATGAAGATAGAGAGAGCGCGCCTGTGGCTGCCTCAGGAAAGCATGAGCTACCGGGGATAGTTTTACTGATGGTGGAGCTGGGAAATGGAGGTGCAGGTGTATGTACATTAGGGGTGGCGCACAGGATAGTTGTGCTTTTTGTCTTTGCTCAAACTTAGTTTTGCTTAAAGCTAAGCTGCAATGAGCTAGTTTTGGAGCTTCGACACCCTGTCTGGATGATGGAGCCCCAGCTGATACTGTTGTTTATTCTTATTTTCTCTGGAGAGCACAAGAGCGTTTATGTGTTCTCGGCTTTAATGGAATTTAAATCTTCGCCACATGACAGATTGGCATCATTAATGCTATTACACTTATGTGGAATTTGCCTGTCACTTGTGGATGGAAGCAGTAATTATGATATTGAAATTCAGTTGGCAACCTCTGATTCCCTCCCCCCCACTCAAGTTTATATTCTCTAAATGTTTCCTGGAAAGGCTTCCGAATTGAAGACCACAGGGCAGCTGGTGATACAGCCTTCATGTCTAGTCCTTACCTCAGGACAGTCAGATACGGCGGGTCTTGTCAAAAGAGGAAGAGTGGCATAGGCAGAGGTATTTATGAATATCAAATGCCAAGCAGTGGAGGTGGTTTTACATGATTAGACCTGTATCCCATTGGAACAGTTGAATTAGAACTGATATCTGACGATCCAAATATCCCCAAAGCAGGTAAATTAAGATCAGATTTAGAACAAAGACACGGGCCAGGTCTGTGTCTTCAGTCTCCTGCTTAAAGCGAGATCCATTTCAGCCAGGCTTTCTGACCTTCACATAAGCCTCAGTATAGGACACAATTCTAATACAGTGGTACCTCGAGATACGAGTGCCCTAACATACAAGATTTTTGAGATACAAGCAGTTGAGCGAGCTATTTCTGCTTTGAAATAGGAGCAACAGTTGAGATACGAGTAATCGTGTGGATCGGCCAGCTGCACACAACCCACCAGTTTACCGAGACTGGAGCGTCTCATAGTTTCCCACGCCTCAAGGTTACAGAATGAATTAAACTCGTATCTCGAGGTACCACTGTATTGTCATTTCTCAAGGCTTTTTCATTATTTTCAAGTGAGGAGAGGGTGAAGCTTTGCCTCTCCCCAAATTGCTCCTCCTCTTCCTCCCCTGAAAAGTAGAAAAGGAAATGTGTGTTTTTTAAGAGTAGTTGAGAGGAGAAAGAGTAGCAGTTAGGGAGGAAGAGTAAAGGAGTGAGAGAAGAAGGGGAGGATGAGGAGAAGATGCGATCTCCATAGAGATACAGGAAGAGACAGTGAAGGTGAGAAGAAGACAATGGAGGAAGGAGGTGCGTGTTTTAAGAGAGAAGGAAATGGCAAAGCAATGCAGAGGAGAGTTTTTAAAAACAGGTAGTTGGGATTTGGGACTAAAGATAAATTTTTAATATTCACATTGGTCAAAATATTCCATGCCATTTCTCTAACTGAGTTGGATGGAGAATAGTTGGTGCTAAGCCAATGAAAATCATAGATGTCCTTCTTGTTAAAACCTAAAATAGGAACTCAATCTATAAAGGACATTTTCCCTTTGAAAATAGTTCTTAATGTGAAATAAGATAATAGCATTATAAAGAAGGAGGAGAAAGAGCAGATGGAGGAGGAGGAGGAAGGGTAGATGGACGAGAAGGAGGAGGAGGAGGAGGAGGATATGCAAAGACTGAAGTAAGAACATAGTGAACGGAGGAAATGCAGGTTGGGATGGAGTGAGGAATATGCCAGGGGATTGGGCTAGAGTGAATTCGTTCCAGTGAGGATCCTGGATTTTCCCAATGGAACCCCACCAGCTAAGAAGCATATGACTTTATGGCAAGAAAATTGTGTATTTCCTGTTATCAACAGTTGAAGAAAAAGCTTCCAAAACCACAAAATAGCCTTCAGAGAAAATGTAACCCAAGTCATGTGCTCAGGTGTGACTGAATCAAAATTAGACCTTTTTTTTTTTTTTGGGGGGGGGGCGGCTCAGCAAAAAATATATATATTTTGGTGTGCCGCAGAATTTAGTAATTGGTTTACGTGCACCATGAGATGAAAAAGGTTGGACGATGCTATTCTACACATCATGTTTTGCACCCAGGAACCTGAGCTGTGCAGGCACCTTAATAGACCACTTTTCCTCTCCGCCTTCCATTGTGTTGGTTAATAGGAAGCTCACACAGCAGGTTCGAAGAAGGGAGGAAAGTGATGGCTGATCCCAGCTGACCTCCAGGTGGTGCCCCACAATATAACTCTTCTGCACCTCGCTGCCTGGCCTTCGCTCACACAGTCTCCTGTTCTGGCTCTTTCTCTCCTCCAGCCTGGGCATGGACACACTCCCACCCTCAGAAGCCTGAGGGCACGTCACCTCCTTTGCATTTCCCCTCCTCCTGCCCAAGTCCCTGTTCACAGTCACGAGTGGACTCTCCCTGGGTTATTCTAATATCGTCAATAATGTATAACGTTTTTCCCTCGGAGGAAATGGCCTAGCATGTTTCAGATCGTTGCAGCTGATAAATGAATCGAATGGTCCTTTTATTTGCTGGTAATTTAATTTATATTCTACATAGATAATCTCTGTGTTGTTCCACTCTGAACTAGCCCGGCCTTCCCCCAGGCAGAATCTCGGAGGAAGCAGGTGGCAGTGATTGGGTTAATTTCTCTGTACCCCCAGATCCATCTGCAATACTTTCCATCTGGTTTCTTCATGCCTTTGATATTTTGTGTATACTTTCTCTCTCTCTTTCTTTTCCTCTCTCTCTCTCTCTCTCTCTCTAGTTTGTTCCTGTATTGTGATTAAAGAAGGTGGCATCATATCTGTATGAGCTTGGCCAAAATTTGTCTAGTAACCTTGTACGGGATAGAGTCATAAATCCTCTTTAAGTCTCTAAATTGGGGCTTACGGGGATGTGATGGTGGAGGAAGGAGCCTAGATGGAGAATTAAGTCTAAATTCAAATCCCAGCTCTGCTTTTCATTATTGTTATCTCACAGACATAATTTAATCCCTCCGATTCTCCCTTTCTCATCCATAAATATGAGTAATAATACCTTTCTTACCGGGCTTTTATAGGAAACAAATGAGACACTGTTTGTGAATGTACTTTGCACATTATAAATCACTATAAAATATGATAATATCGTTTTATACAGCACAAATTGATTTTTTTGTGTGCTTTGAAGTTCAATGGAAAAGTTTATTTCTGCAAAAAATAACTATTTTATAATAACTTACCTTTGCTACTAACACAACAAACAAGCTTACTTGACAGAGACAAATTGCCAAAATATCTCAAATAAAAACACTTCCAGTTTAATGTATTTTATTGATTTCATCCTAATCTCACTTATACTGCTTGATTTTTGAATCCTGAATACTCTTTTTACAAAAATATTTTATTGATTTTTTTACAGAGAGGAAGGGAGAGCGCTAGAGAGTTAGAAACATCGATGAGAGAGAAACATCGATTAGCTGCCTCCTGCACACCCCCTACTGGAGACGCAATCAAGATACATGCCCTTGACCGGAATTGAACCTGGGACCCTTCAGTCCGCAGGCTGATGCTCTATCCACTGAGCCAAATGAGTTAGGGCGATAACCTTTTTTCTGGTTAAATATGAGAAGGCATGTTATTACTGTTTGAGATAGAGAGAAAAACAGAAACATTAAGCTCATATTTAACTTCTATTCCTTTAGCTGCAGGAAATCAAAGTTAGCGACGTTTGAGAGACTTGACCTACCCTCACCAAGAACCCGCCGCCTGGCCTGGGAGGGCATTTCCCCTTCTCAGAATCTGGCAGCCCTTTCCTCTCAGTGATGCGAATTCTCTGAGCATCCGTTCCCTCTCCTCTACTTCTCCCTCTGTCATCACTTTGGGGTTCTCGCTCCCTGAAATACCATCCATATACTTCCCCGGGAGGAGCTACAGCCAAGATATTTTCACTGAGCTTTTGATATTTCCACTTGGATAGCTCAGAGACGTGGAAATTTAGCCCATCCAAAATCGAAACCTTTTTTTATTTTTTTTACTCTTAAAAAAATCTTTCTCTAAGTCTCAAGAACTTGAATAACCTTCTCCCCAGTTTTTAAAGTCAAAAACAAGCTCTAACTGGTTTGGCTCAGTGGATAAAGCATTGGCCTTCGGACTGAAGGGTCCCAGGTTCGATTCCGGTCAAGGGCATGGACCTTGGTTGCAGGCACATCCCCAGTAGGAGGCATGCAGGAGGAGCTGATCAATGTTTCTCTCTCATTGATGTTTCTAATTCTCTCTCTCTCTCTTCCTCTCTGTAAAAAACATCAATAAAATATACTTAAATAAATAAAGTCAGAAATGAGAAAAAATTCTGACACCTCAGTTTAATATGTAACATATTTATTAAGGGTAAGTTTAAACCTGATTTTTTATTTTTTGTTCTAGTATCGGGGAGGGGAAAGGGAAGACATGCTTATTATTATTCTTCTCTTCACATACATATGCACACACCCAATAAGCATTAGTTGATAAAGTCAAATTGAACATGACAATAAGCAGGCTTTTTTTCATTATGCTAATATATTTGACTGCATTCACTTAAATTTAAAAAAATCAATGTAGCATATGTTTTCAGTTTCTCTTCGGGACCCAAATATTTAGCTGTCATGAACTTACTTAATTCCAAGAAAATGCCAGTTTATGTAATTTCTCAAATTCCAGGCTAAACGTTCCCCATCCATCCATCATCGCACAGCACTTTATTTACTACTTAGAGTGGAGCTGAGAGTGGCCTTTGAGATGGGACTTCCCAGGCCACCAAGACTAATGTGTGTGAAGTAGAGAGAGGGAGGGAGGGAGACGTTAGAAAAAAAAAAAAAAACAGAAATAAAAACCAGATGAAGAAATAGCTCCTGTCTTTTAGAAGCACCGGATGAACAATATTGTTAATTACCAACTCTATTCTCAGACTCTCAGCGAGCAAGTTAGTGACTTAGTGTCTAAGGCTTTTGCCTCATCGTTTTTCCCTGACCCATCCCCTGTATCAATGAAATCCCAGCGAAGATGCATCCAGGGTGCCCATTCTCTCTACCAGTAATCAGTTTCATGTGGTCCTTTAAAAAAAAAAAGAAATATATACATATATATATGTATATATATATATGTATGTATATATATATGTGTGTGTGTGTATATATATATATATATATATATATATGTATATGTATATTTTATTGATTTTCCACAGAGAGGAAGGGAGAGGGATAGAGAGTTAGAAACATCGATGAGAGAAACATCCATCAGCTGCCTCCTGCACATCCCACACTGGAGATGTGCCCACAACCAAGGTACATGCACTTGACCAGAATCGAACCTGGGAACTTTCAGTCCACAGGCCAACGCTCTATCCACTGAGCCAAACTGGTTTTGACTTCATGTGGTCCTTAACGCAGGGCGATTTCACATTCAACCAAAGGCGTTTCAAACCCCGTGAAGAGAAATGGTGAAGAACCTCTGCCCGTCCTTGCTACTAAAATGCTCACTACTTCTAGCAATCATTTTTTTTTTCTTCACCAGGATATGTTTTCAAATGGCAAATGTAGTCTTACACACAAAGCACACTGAGAGATAAATAATACTGTTGGTTATTAGTGAACGTACTGCAAGAAAAGGAAGAGAGAATTAATGTTATTTCTAGGGGATCATGAGATGAACCGGTTTGTTTGCTCAAGCCCCAAGCTAACCATCCTGTTGGAATACTCAGTTGGAATTACTGCAGTAAAAAAACCACACACACAAGAAAAAAAACATGGTCTGAGCTGGATATTCTGAAGAATCTTTCTGTTTCATGCTTTCACCCATCTGTCGAATAACATTAAGTTGGATTTTATTAGAAATTAAAAGGCAGAAGAGATTTTTTTTTTAAATTGCTTTGTTTCAGGACTGGTGTATTTCCATTAAAAACCAATGCTAGTGTGCCTTATCTGTAATAATAAAAGGGTAATATGTGAATTAGGCCAGATGTCTTCCAGATCATTCCGGATGTCCTTTCTGATGAAGGCAGGCCAGAGGGAAGCCAGAGGGTCGTGGGTGAGCAGAGGGGGCACGCAGTCCGGGTCCCGGGTGCGGAGGGGGAAGTGGTGTCGGCAGCCGGGGGCAGGAAGGCCCAATCTTGCACGAATTTTTGTGCATCGGGCCTCCGGTGTATGATAAGACATTATAAGTCATAATTTGTCTATAGCATCATCCAGGCCCATAACAAATAGCTTATGTGAGACAGGGACTCTGAACCAATTATTTTTCAGCCAGTGACTTTCCAGATCATATATATATATATTTTTTTAAATATATTTTATTGATTTTTTACAGAGAAGAAAGGAGAGAGATAGAAAGTCAGAAACATGGATGAGAGAGAGACATCGATCAGCCGCCTCCCGCACGCCCCACAGTGGAGATGTGCCCGCAAGCAAGGTGCGTGCCCTTGACCGGAATTGAACTTGGGACCTTTCAGTCCGCAAGCCGACGCTCTATCCACTGAGCCAAACTGGTCTCGGCTCAGATCATATTTTTAACGTCTGAGACGATTGGACAATTTAGCGGATCGTCTTCCTCATGAAGAACCTGTAACCGATGAAGTCAGGGACCCTGCTGGTTGTAGTCGCCGCTCTCATTTTTCTCTGCGCTTTTCCCATCGAGTTGGCGGTTTCCACAGGGGAGGCGTTTTGTCACCCTGACATTGACCGTGGGATGCTGATTTCCCAAGGACGCCGGCGAGCGTCAGCTCCCGTGTGAGCCTCCTGGCAATTTCACTTCGATTTCAAAACCGTTTCGCAGGTTCTGGGGAGAGGCCAGAGCTGTTTATCTAAACTATCTGCTCAGAACAGGTACATCTTATCTGTTCGCTTGCTTTGTCTAGAACTTTCTGCACACTTAGACTCGGACTTCTATTGGAGCGTCTGCGAGGCCTCCTGATGATAATTACTAGTCAGCTGCAAATTAAAGGATAGTTTTGAGGGAAGTAATTATAATTCGGAGTACAGTCCTATGATAAAGCGGTTTAAAGGGTGGTTTCTTACTGGGTACATAGCAGACACTTACAAAGGGGAGGGAGAGATGATCAGAATCTGCTTTCCAACCACGAAGAAAACGGTTGCAGTGATAATTATTGATATTACGAGCCTTCAAAAGTGACATGTATACTTTTTGCATTGTGCATCAAAACACTGAATAATATAAGGTAAGGAAAATGGAATTTTTGTGTTAGAAAAATAGAACAATTTTGCAAATCTAGATATTAACCAAAAGCACACGTGCCTTCAAAAGTGACATGTATACTTTTTACATTGTGCATCAAAACACTGAAAAATATAAGGTAAGGAAAATGGAATTTTTGTGTTAGAAAAATAGAACAATTTTGCAAATCTAGATATTAACAAAAAGCACACATGCCTTCAAAAGTGACATGTATACTTTTTACATTGTACACCAAAACACTGAAAAATATATGGTAAGGAAAATGGCATTGTTGTGTTAGGAAAATATAACAATTTTGCAAATCTAGATATTAACAAAAGGCACAGTTGCACAATATTAACCACAACATTGCTTATCATAGAAGTTGTACCGCTACAATGAAAAATCCTATGTGTCCTCTGAGATTCCATTTTAACTTGTTTTTTTAATATACTTTTGCTTACAATTTGGCAAATCTAGATATTAACAAAAGGCTTTAAAAAGTGGCACGTATACTTTTTACGTTGTGCATGAAAAACATTGAAAAATATAACGTAAGTAAAATGCAATTTCTGTGTTAGGAAAATATAACAATTTTCCAAATCTAGATTTAACAAAAGTCTTTAAAAAGTGACAGGTATACTTTTTACATTGTACATCCAAACATTGAAAAATATAACATAAGTAAAATGGAATTTCTGTGTTAGGAAAATATAACAATTTTACAAATCTAGATATTAATAAAAGTCTTTAAAAAGTGACAGGTATACTTTTTACATTGTACATCCAAACATTGAAAAATATAACATAAGTAAAATGGAATTTCTGTGTTAGGAAAATATAACAATTTTCCAAATCTAGATATTAACAAAAGTCTTTAAAAAGTGACAGGTATACTTTTTACATTGTACATCCAAACATTGAAAAATATAACATAAGTAAAATGGAATTTCTGTGTTAGGAAAATATAACAATTTTCCAAATCTAGATATTAACAAAAGGTACAGTTGCACAATATTAACCACAATACAGTGGTACCTCGAGATACGAGTTTAATTCGTTCCGTAACCTTGAGGCGTGGGAAACTATGAGATGCTCCAGTCGAGGTAAACTGGTGGGTTGTGTGCAGCCGGCCGATCCACGCGATGACTCCTATCTCAACTGTTGCTCGTATTTCAAAGCAAAAATCGCTCGTATCTCAAAAATCTCGTATGTTAGGGCACTCGTATCTCGAGGTACCGCTGTATTGCTTATCATAGAAGTTGTGCCACTATAGAAAAATCCTGTGTTTCCTCTGAGACTCCATTTCAACTTGTTTTGAATATAATTTCCGTACACTTTGTGCCCGCAGAGCAGCAGAGTGCACCTGTAAGGGTGAGCGCTCCACCAGGGAAAGCACCGCCATTGATCATACATAACCCCTGCCTCCCGCTCTCTGCCATCTGTGCGTTTTCCCGCTCTCCACTCTTTCTCTCCCCAAGATCATTTTCTACAACCAGCTTCCTGTTCTGCCGAGCCGGGGGATCTTATGTTTGTTTCAGGCACCGTTCAATGGGGTTGATATTTAAATGCAGTTCCAGCCAAAACCGGTTTGGCTCAGTGGATAGAGCGTCGGTCTGCGGACTGAAAGGTCCCAGGTTCGAATCTGGTCCGGGGCATGTGTCCTGGTTGCAGGCGCATCCCCAGTGGGGGGCGTGCAAGAGGCGGCTGATTAATGTCTCTCTCTCATGGATGTTTCTAGCTCTCTATTCCTCTCCTTTCCTCTCTGTAAAAAAAATCAATAAAATATATAAAATAAAATGAAATAAAATAAAATAAATGCAGTTCCAGGAATGGAAAATATGTTGGTTTGTGGTCACCGTGGTGTCAGAAATCCATAATTCTCATTTCGGGTTGCTCAAAGGAATCCGTTAGCAAATAAATTCCAAAATAATCCCTAGGAGTCAGGGAAGATGAATGGAGACTTAATTTCAATTAAGTGAAAGGGTGAAGGATTAGGCCCCCCTCTCTGATTAAGTTGATGATTCCGCAGCAAGTGTTATTTACCCGTTTGTATTTGCAGGTATTTTATTTCTCCTTGAGCTGTTTGACTTCATTCCCACAGCCCTAATCTATAAGAAAATTCAATTACTTTCCGAGTCGGAACCTTTCATGCTTTCCCAACGCCGTGTGTTTAAGAAGAAATGCACAGTATTAGCGCTGTGTACAAATGTAAAGGCGAGCCCACGGCATTCATTGCGGTTATTTCCGAGTGATAATCCTCCCCGTAATAGTAATTTATTATTTTTTATCATCCACATTATGAGTGAGAATGTCGCACGTTTTCCTGCTAGATAATGGCCATCCGTAATGGAAGGGAATTGTGTAATGAACATATACAATGGCTGATCAACAGGAAAAAGCATCCCTAGTAAAGAAACCCATTAAAGCACAGGACATTATCTCTCTAGGAAAGTGGCACCTGCGACAATGGACCAGAAACAAAGAGCTCTAGACACCAGACCAGGTGGGGACAATCCTGCTTTAGCAGGAAAAGAGAGCAGGTGATGTTTCAATCCTCTCTACTGCTATACACATCTTAAAAAAATGTTTTTAAATTTGATTTCAGAAAGGAAGGGAGAGGGAGAAAGACAGAGAAGCATCAATGATGAAAGAGAATCACTGATCAGCTGCCCCTTACACACACCACACTAGGGATCAAGCCCGCATCTCGGGCATGTGCCCTGAGCGGGAATGGAACTGTGACCTCCTGGTTCATAGGTCAACGTTCAACCACTGAGGCATGCTGGCCGGGCTATAAACATCTTTAATTTTCATCTCAGTGTGTTCAGTTCAACAAACACATGGGTCTTTCTTCTCTTCTTTGGAAATCTTAGCCACTTAAACTTAATGAAAAATGTATGTAGCGATGACAATTTTAAAATACATTAATTCATTATTTATTTTATAAATGTGTTTTAATTTATTGGAGTGACATTGGTTAATAAAATTATATAGGTTTCAATTTCAGGTGTACAATTCTATCACATGTCATTTAGCTTCTTCTGAAGCCGTAAATATTTACTCAATACTTGTTTTAATTGAAAGGTGTCACATATGAAAACAACTCTTCATGTAGAATTAATTTAACATTTAACAGTATAAATGAGGCATTTCAGACTTAGCTTCGAAGTTAGCTATTAATACATTATAGTCCTATAATAAATTAATTTCAGCTCATGATTTACTGTTTGCAAGAAAAAGTAATCAACTACATGATGCAATATGACACTGTGAATTGATAATATGCAAATGTGATTCTATTTTTATAATCAAAGACTGAAATCATTAATACTAACAATTTCCATTCCATTTGTTACTGTAACATCTATCATTATTAGAATATTTAAAACTGCATATGGCATGAAACAATGCCCAGTGACTAACCATCATTTTGAAAATTACATTATAAATGATAATATTCATGTGATAGTATACAGATGATAAACAAATGAAGCTTCCGTGTCAATAGGTGAACTCAGAAGGCAGATTGGTTGTGAATTATAGTTAGTCTCTCAAACAGAGCACACTGGTTTCACTTGAAAACTTGGCTAAAGTTTGGGTTAAGGCAGCCACTTAATTTGTTCTATATGGGAACAGGGAGCAGTTTAGAGGTTAAAATTCGTTTTAACTTAAAACATACCCAGACCTTTTCAGAGGCTCATCTAAAGCTTTGGTTTTCGTGTGGCAGACTCCAACACCCGCTCTGAGGTAAGAAATTAAGGATGACTAACAGAAATCAGAGCTAATAACACATGTCAGTCACTTGCAGGACACCCAGGGGATTCAGAACCCACCAGAAACTGAGGGGGACTGAGTGATCAGAGGACTGCCACTTATTCTTTCCCACCGAAGCCATAAATTGAACGGCGTGGTTTTGGGCTCAGGTGTTAGAAGTCAGGATAAAAGCCAGGACTCTGATACATCTGCTGTCAGTCCGTGTGAAGGGAGGAATATGGGGACTCACTTCTGTCATTAGGAACCTTTACGCATTGTCACTTTACTCCTATTGTACTGTAGCGCTTCTTCTAACTCAGTTAAAAGAACACCAGTACATAACGAAATATGATATTGAGTCAACAGAGTACAGTGAGAATAGGGATGTAGAAATTTCCCCCAAATTTAGGCCGGGGGAGACTCTGAGTCATTCATAGTTCGGCTGGGCTAAATGACTTGTAATCATTCATTGGTTTACCCAAAGCACCAACTTCTTTTTGTGTGTGTGAAAGAGTGGTTGGAAGGTGACATGGTCTCATCACACATGCGCTAACGGTGACACTAAGGAGGCTCATGCCACGAGGTCTCTCACACTGACCTTTCTCAAGGTCTCCTTACTCACTGTGTGTTTGCAATTTTGAATTATGTTTCCTTAGATTCGCTCCTACTATCGCCTGATGTTCAGGAACCTTCGAGATCTGCTCCATCCCTGGAAATAATCCGTAGTTTTTACATTGTGTTTATTGTATGCGTTTCAAGTGGCTCAAAAGCCCCTCAGAATGGTAGGCAACCCTTCGGGTGTCCATAGCAGGTTTATAGATTTCAGGAGGAGAGACAGGACACAACAGTAGAGCAAGGCCTTTGAAAGGTCCCCAAGTAATTCTGAAGGTGCATCACAACTGGAGAAAAGCTGATCTAGCTACTATTTGTCATTCTTTTTTTATTTTATTTTATATATTTTGTTAATTTTTTACAGAGAGGAAGGGAGAGAGATAGAAAGTCAGAAACATCGATGAGAGAGAGACATCGATCAGCCACCTCCTACACGACCGCAAGCAAGGTGCATGCCCCCAACCGGAATCGAACCCGGGACCTTTCAGTTCGCAAGCCGATGCTCTATCCACTGAGCCAAACCGGTCTCGGCTATTAGTCATTCTTGAACTGTGTTGGAATAGTTCAAAAGAAAGAGTCAACATTTTGCAGTCAGAACACATCACCTCGAATTCTGTGACTGCCTGGGAAAGATATTTCACCTTTCTGAATTTTAATTTCCGCATTATAAAATTAGCATCCTAATGATATGACCCATGTTGGCTAGGGTAGGTACCAATGATATGTGAGGAGGGTGAAAAATGATGGCGTCAGTAGACAGGAAGTGGTTCTGGTCTGCGTTATTGTTGGAGTCGGGGCATGAAGAGAAGTCGATGATCGGAGATGCTAATTAGAGGAAGGTCTGAAGCCAAGGTTAGTGAGCGGGTTAGACATTGCTGAAGACATGAACTAGGGCAGGACCATAGGAGTGGATGACTTACTATATATACAGGAGATTTTTGGAGAAACATGGAGGAATGGAAGTCATTGGCCAGGGAATTAGGTTTTTCCAAGAAATTATTGAAATGGCCAAGAATGAGAAAGGATGATCTCAGATTCTGTACAAGAAGGAGGTGGTCACGTTTATTATTTCCATGCCAAGAATATATATTTTTTAGCATCCGCCAGTTTTAGTAGTTTAATCATAACCCCATAAATAAATCAGTCATCTCTATCGGTACACGTTTTCACTGTCTCCTTCTAAATGATGATGATGGCATTTTAACCTTCCCGTCGATCAATCGGGCTAATTTTTTTGCTGATATTATTGAACAAGATGATTTGGGAATTCACTATCTGTGGATGCAGCTGTCAGATTCAATGACGCTTTCTCAAATACCGTTGAGACTCACCCCATACGTAATATTGAAATTGCCTCTAACAGCTTAGTTGATAAAAAAATAAAATAAAATCGTGTTCTGTTCAGGTTTTGCAGATTGTAGGAAGACTATCCTTATCTCTCTCCTCTTTTCTTCGGTCTCTGAATCATGTCTTGCTGCTTGAGATTTTATAAAAGAAACAGACAATTAGGTTGGGACTCTCTCAGGCTGCCACCGCTTCTTGCTGACACGACAGATTTCTAGGGTCTGTCCGTGCAGCTACAGCTGCTCACACCTCTGCCCTCCTCCCAGCAGCTCAGCACACCATCCTTAATCCAGGGCACACAGCTTCCTGCGTGTCCCATTGCTGACACCGCTTTCAGCTGCAGGGGGGAGAGTTTGCCAGTTACTGCTTTCCTGGACCACTGTTCTTCATCTCCCTTCTCCCCATCATCATCCCCACTAGGAGACAAGCGCCTATTTTTTAAAGTAACACTGCCCGTTGGTCCTGAGATGGTTTACATTCTCGGGGAGCCACACACATCAGGTTTTCTGCTGCTGTGCTCTTTAGGACATTTTAATTCTTTAACTGTCCGACTCTGCCTGACACGCCGGCGCACCGCAGCCAAGAAACTGCCCCGGCGGGAAAACAATTGTGTATTGAACTCTGTCCCGCTTGACAAGTAATAAATGAGATCTTTAAAGGGGAATGACCAATGTTTTCTTGCTGAACATGGCGCAAATAAATAAAGCTTTAAATGCTCCAAGTAAAGTGTCCGATTTTTTTTTCTTAGGTGAAGGGGAGAACATTCGGGATTTTTCTCTTCTGAAAACCGCTGCACATTCTCGGTCGCCAACACGTTGCCAGTTATGGATGTGCTCCTGCTCTTTTGCTACGTGTGGCCAAAGTCTCATCTCCGTGAAGGAATGTGCTGAACGCTATGCAAAGTGAGTTTTAATTTATACACAGTCCTTTGGTGTTTTTTTCAAGGACGCTGAATACATCCCCTTGACTTATTTGACCTTAAAAATACCAAGTGACCAAGGATTATTGTTTCTAGTTTGGACAGGTAGGGAGATTGAGATTCAGGGAGATTAAAATGACTCAACTAATTTAATTTAAGATATCACGTTATTCTGGACGGCTCATCACTTGCTCTTTTCTACTTCATATTGTGTCACGCTGAAAACGAAGTCATCTCTACAGAGATCCTTGGTGGATGTGATGCTTCTATATTCGTGCAATTTGGGCCTGCCAATTAGTCAAAGAAACCGGACTTTAAATGGGCAAATATCTCTCTTTATTTAAATAGATCTTGACATGAGGGTTGGCAAATTGTAAAGTATTTTTTAAGTGTGACTCACTGACTCTAAATACTTATGAAACCAATTTGGCAAGAGCCCCAGGCAGGGCTGTTGAAGTCATTCTACCCGGGCTGGTGAACGTGGTTTCTTTATTCTTCTCTTTCTGTTGTAAACGAAACCGAAGCCTTTGCATACCTATTACACTGCAGCGCGCGGAGTCTGTGGCCTGCAAGAGGACTGTCTGTTACATGGATCTACTCCTTTTTTAAAAAATATATATATATATATATATATATATATCTTATTGATTTTTTACAGAGAGGAAGAGATAGGGATAGACAGTTAGAAACATCGATAAGCGATTATTTCCTACTGGGAATGTGCCCGCAACCAAGGTACATGCCCTTGACTTGAATTGAACCTGGGACCTTTCAATCCGCAGGCCAATGCTCTATCCACTGAGCCAAACCGGTTATATCAGGATTGTTGAGTTTTACATGAATCATAAACTATCCCTTAACTCTAATTCTATACTTCTTTAGTTTGTTTTAACTTACTCTCTGGTCTGACTCCAGAAATGCTATTTTGAGGATCAAATTGATAATGATCCCTCCTCTTTTAACTGATAGATATGTACCTGTGTCAATTACGACATGCTGAAAAGCATCATGGGATAGTGGTGAAGAGCCTGGGTTTGGACCCGGCGTGTTGGGGTTAATTTTTGGCTCAGCCATCGAATAACTGCATGGCCCGTATGTGAAAGCTGGCCTGTGTCTTACATTGGGGCAATGACATGTTCCACCTCACCCGGTGACCTGAAGGTGAAACAGTGACATCAAACCCTAATCTGTGGGAAGGCCATGACTGGACGCTCCTTGATGTGTAAGAATACCCTGGGTACCTTGTTGTTCTTTCTTTCTTTCTTCATTCCTTTCTTTCTTCATTCCTTTCTTCATTCCTTCCTTCTTTCCTTCCTTCTTTCCTTCCTTCCTTCCTTCCTTCCTTCCTTCCTTCCTTCCTTCCTTCCTTCCTTCCTTCCTTCCTTCCTTCCTTCCTTCCTCCCTTCCTTCCTTCCTGTGTAACAAACACAGGATTGCTTAAGAAAAAATAACATCAGCGAAAGCTCACTTCTTATGGCAACCATCTGATAAATTCTGAATTCATAGTCCAGAGAATGGAAAATGAAGATAAATGCTCACATACAAAAAAGGCTTTGCATGCATTAGAAGTCCGATGGTTCTGCATGACGTCACCTTGTTAAGCTGTGTGGTGGCATAACTGAAGCTGAGCAGGGCACGTGCTATTGCTTTAAGGACACATAGCCTAATTAAAAGTTGGACTTTTGTCTAAAAAAACTCAAACATATTTTTTTAAAAAATATATATTTTATTGATTTGTTACAGAGTAGAAGGGAGAGGGACAGAGAGTTAGAAACATTGATGAGACAGAGACATTGATCAGCTGCCTCCTGCACGCACCCTACAGGGGATGTGCCTGCAACCAAGGTACATGCCCTTGATCAGAATCGAACCTGGGACCCTTCGGTCTGCATGCCGACGCTCTATCCACTAAGCCAAACCGGTTTTGGCTCAAACATATTTTTATAAGAAGATCACAGATGTATGCAGAGGGAATGACCTGTGCTGGTTCCTGGGTAAAACAGGAAATATTCCTGGGTCTTGAAAGAAGGTTTATTAAGGATTTGCTCTTGAAAGAGAGACTGAAATTAAAAAAAAAATGTTAATCGATACAAATGAGAATTTATCCCTAAAACAGCTTAAATCCTTTCATAAAAGGTGATATTATGTACTTAAATGGAGATGTTTTTATTCTTCCCTTCCTACCTGCTTTCCTTTCTCCCCTTAAAGAAAACTATCAGTATTTTAACAAATATATTCTATGGGATGTTATGGTAATACATAAATATGGGAAGGTATAGCTTTTCAGGACACCACTAAATAGCATTGATCAATGGAATTCATGTCAAAGGGAAAAAAATATGTTGAAAAAAATAGAATTATGAACTTCTAGAAGCTACAAAGAAAACTTTTCATGATTTTTTTTTTCTTGCTATTTTTGAGAATCCCTCTGAACGTGTTAAGTTCAGGGGTATCTGAGAATGAAAGGAAAGGTAATGAAAGAAAAGTAATGGAACATTTATAGACCTCCATAAGGGATTTATTCTCTGAAGGGTCAATTGGCTGAGTTAATTTGCTCAGCCTGAGCAATAATAGGCTAGTGATTTAAGATTCAGTGTCTTTACTTACGGGAAAACTCACGTCAAGCCTAAATAAAATCAATTCTGTTCAAACATTCTACCTTCTTTCATTCTCACCGAAGAACACTTCTTATGACCCATGAAGGTAGTTTTCGGGAAGTTTAAAAAAGCATTGTCGAACGCGTGATTCTTAAATGCATAGCTTAAGATTTTATAGAACACAAAATTAATGTAAGTTATATTAGGCGCTTTAAAACGTGAAAATGGTTTCTTTGGTGTATAAGGACTCCTTTGGCAGGAAGATTAAAAAGTGGAATGCACTGGAAAGATCAAAGTGAAACCGCCCGCTCTGTCTAAATTCTGCCCCGCGTATGTTGGAACTTCGCAATTAGTTCTCTTCTGAAGATGGAATCGTTGTAATCTCAGGGCAATCGAGGGTTCTTTCTAGAAGCTAACTTCATATGGACCGATTCAATTAGTATGCCATTAAGAATCACTGTGATCCACATTTTCTTCAATATCTTCTTAGACTTCAGGTTTTCAAGATGCTACCTAGAGAGTTTATGACTAAATAAATAGACAGTATTTTTTAAAAATATATTTTATTGCCAAGGCCGGTTTGGCTCACTGGATAGAGAGTCGGCCTGGGGACTGAAAGGTCCCAGGTTCGATTCTGGTCAAGGGCATGTGCATTGGTTACGGGTACATCCTCAGTGGGGGGGGGGGGGGGTGCAAGAGGCGGCTGATTGATGTCTCTCTCTCATCGAGGTTTCTGGGTTTCTATTCCTTTCCCTTCCTCTCTGTGAAAAAATCAATAAAATATATTTTAAAAGTATATATATATATTATTGATTTTTCACAGAGAGGAAGGGAGAGGGATAGAAAGTTAGAAACATCGATGAGAGAGAGACATCAATCAGCCGCCTCCTGCATGCCCCCCACTGAGGATGTGCCGGTAACCAATGCACATGCCCTTGACCGGAATCGAACCTGGGACCTTTCAGTCCCCAGGCCGACGCTCTATCCATTGAGCCAAACCGGTTTCGGCAATAGACAGTATTTTAAGGATTCATTTTCTAAATTCCCAGTGACCTTAGGCAATATTTTTGTCAGTATTCCTGTATTTTAGCAACATAAGTCACCTCTGGTCCAGTCTCTGAGCCACGTACCAAATCTTATGCATTCTCAGATGTGCTTTTGAAGGCTGATAAGGACTGGAAGCACAAAAACAAATACATTTTAATACTCTCTTTTATATGAATATTTTAAAAAGTGCCTTTTGGGGTTTTATGAGATTTCCTTTTCTCAAAAATACTACTTTCGGGGAAGGGGCATTATCTTACCTAATAATAGACAAACATGTAAATGGACCTTCCCTCTGCTATGCCCACAGCCAATCAGAGTGAGTATGCAAATTAACCCAACAAAGATGGCAATTTCATTTGCATATGCATGTGCAGAGCTGCCAGAAGGGGTGCAGGACACCTGCTATGAGGGGTAGGGGACAGTGGAGGGAGCTACAGAAGCCATGCTCCGAACAGAAGCCAGGATGTGCTGGCTCCCAGGCGGACCGGAGTGGGGACTTGCTGGCTCTCGGGCAGCTGGGAATGAAGCCAGGGGAAGCAAGGCCTATTCTGGCATGAATATCATACAATGGGCCTCTAGTAAAATATATAGAATTCATTATTTTTATATATATATACACACACACACACACACACACTTAATTCATTTTAAGTTAAGGTTATATATGTGTGTATTAACTATATATATTACATATATATATAACATAAGTTTTTATATTGTATAATATTAGGGCTAATTTCCTGAATGCTCTCCCATGCTGATAGATTCTGAATTTTATCATTTGTCAGATATCCAGTGTTAGCAGAGAATTGCCAGTATGAGCCCTTGAATAAGAAAAGTCCATGCCGCCGAGACCGGTTTGGCTCAGTGGATAGAGCGTTGGCTTGCCGACTGAAAGGTCCCAGGTTCGATTCCGGTCAAGGGCATGTACCTTGGTTGCGGGCACATCCCCAGTAAGGGGCGTGCGGGAGGCAGCTGATTGATGCCTCTCTCTCATCAATAGTTCTAACTCTTTATCCCTCTGCCTTCCTCTCTGAAAAAAATCCATAAAATATATTTACTTAAGAAAAGTCCAATTCACCACCAGCTGCAATAAGGACAGTCACTGTACTTAGTGGAGTATCTGAAGGGAGTGGTCACAGGTAGTAGTATTTCATGGCCGTGGCACCCGATTTAAGGCGGACCTTTCCGTGGAGAGGTGCTGGTTAGGCAGGATGGGTTAGGATCATGTACACAGGGGACTGAAATAGGCAACTGTTTGGTGGGTCTGGTGGAGTGAGCTGCTGCCCTGGGAAGGAACTTTTCACTCTGATGAGCTGGCTGAATAGTCTTTTGAATAAATTGATTTTTAGAAAGTTACCGAAATAAGCAGTAACATGTTTCTTTGTTTTTGTGTGTGTGTTTTTTGTAATCTCACTTCCCAGGCAGCTGGACTACTAAAGGTGTGGTAATAGAGTGAGTGTGGCTGAAGATGATGATGGTTCTCAGAGGTCAAACTTGGCTTAGATTTCTAGTCCCCATTTCAGAAACAAGATGCTGATTTTCTACATTGCATATGAATTACATAACAAACTTCTGTTTGGCATTGCAATTTATTTAGTATTAAAGAGCTACTGCCCTTTCTTCATAGTTTATTGAATTAAAGAGGGACGCTGTGAAATATGTGATGTCCAGAAATAGTATCTGAGTATTATTAGACTTTTATAAAGAGCTAGAATTTAGTTTGCTTATCTGAATTTTGCAAATGACGAGTTGAATAGGAAGCTCCGGAAAAATGCATTTTAAGCATTTAAGAACCTGATTGTTAATAATAATGTTAAGTGGTGAAAAAACCGTGCTTCTCATCCTTGTCATTTATCATGTTTTATAAGGCAGCGTAGTTTTGGTTTGCTAAACATTAATTAAAATCACACATGTAGTTCCTGCTAGTGTTGATGATACTATAGTTGGCGAACTATTCATGATGGTTAATAATGGCTTAGTTGCTTGGTTTCTCTCTAATTATTATACATACAAAGCATCATTTAGAATTTGATCTTTCCCAATTAAAATCCACATTTACCTTTCAGCCCTTTTTTATTAATGAATATTTATTTCTTGTTTGAGAGGCCTCCTGGATGACTTTATAAAAAATCAAAGCAGTTTGTTCGACACTCTTCGCTGTACCATTCTGAGTGTATGTTAATTTATGCTAACACCAATATGTCCCTCTTGTGATGAGTAATAACATAAACTTGATTACAAGTAGCCAGAACTAGCAATATAGCCAAGAGGAACGAGTCGGAAGGCATCAGGTTTAAGAGAAATTCGATTCCAACTTATACAGGATTGGAAACAGGGCAAGAAAGCGGCCAGAGGGCTTTGGAAGTTCAAGTACATGAATTAAGTAGCACAGGGACAATTCACCTTTTTTTCTTTTTTAAAAAATATATTTGTATTGATTTTTTACAGAGAGGAAGGGAGAGGGATAGAAAGTTAGAAACATCGATGAGAGAGAGACATCGATCAGCCGCCCTCTGCACACCCCCCACCGGAGTTGTGCCCGCAACCAAGGCACATGCCCTTGACGGGAATCAAACCTGGGACCCCCCAGTCCGCAGGCCGACGCTCTATCCATTGAGCCAAACCGGTTTCGGCTAAAAAAATATTTTTATTAATTTCAGAGAGGAAGGGAGGGAGAGCGATAGAAACATCAATGATGAGAGAGGATCATTGATTGGCTGCCTCCTGCACACCCCCACTGGGGATCGAGCCCACAACCCGGGCCTGTGCCCTGACCGGGAATTGAATGGTGACCTCCTGGTTCATAGGTCGACACTCAGCCACTGAACCACACCGGACAGGAAATGCACTTTTTTTTTTTCCCTAATCAGAGCTGCTGACACAATATACTTAATCTAGCAAAATACTAATTAAGTAATGCCTATATCTTGCCAGCAAGTGCTTTTCACAGTGCTGTCAGGGATTCCTCTAAATTGTTTCTGAACCTCTGTGGCTGTTGCCTGACATGACATTTAAAGAAAACCGAACCGACATTGATGGAAATAATCTTCCAGCAACTGTCAATGTAAAAATCTTCATCCCCCGAAAGTCATTCTGGTTCAGTATGTGATCCAATGACATGTGCAGGCAGAACCTTCTCGTTGTATTTCCCACAGGCCCTCCTTTCTGCTCCAAGCCCCGTCACTGCCAAGTTCGCCCTTCATCGGCTCTGCTCCTTTACGCTTCTGTTCCTGGGATGACTCGTCTCTCTGCTCTGATCGCTACGCCACTTCCGCTCTGTCCAGCTGGTGAGCCACCTCATTCAAAGTCATATTATTTATTATTTTCTAGCAAATCTGCTGAGTACCCCAGTGTACATATTGGTAGGTCAAGTTGGGCAGTGCAGAAAGGAAGTGCTTAGCATCCCTCTTCTCACGTGCATTTTCCATCATGAAGAATAAAATCTGAAAGCTCATGCACATTCATCCCTTAATATCTCCCTCAAATACCCTACCTCCCCGGGTCTGTCCCTTTTGCAGGAAACCTGTCGCTTATAAGCCTCGTGCGGAGGATTTAGGACTTCGGCCTGCATCGCTCTGTCCCCTCTTTATTTTCGCAATTAGGGTTCTTGAGAACAGGGAATAAAAGAGAATGTTTGTTTCTATCCCCATCAGTGCACATCTCAGTGTTAACGGCAGGCGCTTCATAAATAGTTCTCCCTTCAATCAGTGATGGATCCTGGGCTTACCGACCGAGGCAGCCATTTCAACCGCTCGCTTTATTATTCAGGAGCATCAGGCATGGTGAATGGGTTCAGGACAGAAACCAAAGGGTCTGGATCATTCTTTGCAGTCGCCTCTCGGTGAATAAAGCCGTCAGCTCTCATTCAGCGATGCTTAGCTCTCCTTCGGCGTGCGTTTTACATATCCTGTCCGCGGGGCTTTCTACATTATTCCTTGAGTAGAAAAGTCAATATTTCCGGAATAAAAATTCACCTTGTCATTCAAGAACTGTGTTCTCACCGTCTTCGGGGGCATGTCCTGCATTTCTGACATGCACAAACCGCATCAGAACCATTCGGAAGTTACACAGAGAAATGACAAATTGCATCAGTGAGCTGAATGGCATTAGGCTGACGCCATAGGAACCCCTGGAAACACAGCTATCATAAAGGAAACAGAAGAATATGACACTTTAAGGATATATATTTATTTATGTCAAAATATTTTTATTGGTTTCTGACAGGAAGAGAGAGAGAAACATCAATAATGAGAGAGAATTATTGATTGGCTGCCTCTTGCACACCCACACTGGGGATCCAGCCTGCAGACCCATCATGTGCCCTGACTGGGAATCGAACCCTGATGCACAGCCAATGAGCCACTCAGGCCGGGCGATAATATGACACTTTTGACACTGTCTTTGACAAGGAATACTAGTATGCAATACTAAAATATTTATGTAATGAAAAATAATACATGTTGCCGAAACTGGTTTGGCTCAGTGGATAGAGCGTTGGCCTGCTGACTGAAAGGTCCCAGGTTGGATTCCGGTCAAGGGCATGTATCCTGGTTGCGGGCACAACTCCAATAGGGGGCGTGCAGGAGGTGGCTGATCGATGTCTCTCTCTCATCGATGTTTCTGACTCTCTATCCCTCTCTCTTCCTCTCTGTAAAAAATCAATAAAATATACTAAAAAAATAATACATGTTTATGAAAGTCAAGTCGCATAGGCACACATTCTGCAGTGAACACTTCAGCCCAGCATTATAAGGAATTACTCACGTTATATAAACAACATCTCAACCTAGTAACGTTACCCCAACATTAAAAGCATTGGCTACTTTGGTTGGGTGTCCCTCTTCACCCCCAATCCTCCCATACACTGAAAGATTGCCGATCAGGGCATAGGTCCTGTGTGTGGGCTCAATCCCCAGTAGGGAGCATAGGTCCTGGCTGTGGGCTCAATCCCCAGTAGGGGGCGTGCAGGAGGCAGCCAATGGAGGCTGCATGCTCACATCAGTATTTCTCCCTCTACCTTCCTGTCTCTCTAACAAAACAAAACAAAGCATTGATTGTATTTTCAAGAATGGAAATTCTGTGGTTGATTCTATGCATCCCTGGCAGTCTTTTGTAGAATCAAAGAACAATTAGATTGAAATACTGTTAGGTTGGCCTGCTATTATTAAAATATTGTGGGAGAAGTATTTTATAACTAAACATCATTTCATGAGACAAGTTCAGTGAAATTCCACTTTTAAAATATATTTTATTGATTTTTTTTGCAGCGAGCAAGGGAGAGAGATAGTCAAAAACATTGATTGAGGGGAAGATAATGATCAGTCACCTCCTGCACGCCCCCCAACTGGGGACATGCCCGCAACCAAGTACATGCCCTTGACCGGAATTGAACCTGGGACCTTCTAGTTCGCAGGCCGACGCTCTATCCACTGAGCCCAATCGATTTTGGCTAAAAAGTGGAAATTTCAAATTTAAATGTTAGTTAAAACCTATAATTTTTAAATAATCTCCTAATTTATCAACATTCTTTTATTCTTCAGACTAATTACCTCAAATTTTGGTTTCTCTATTCTCTTCTTGATTGTGTTATTTTCTTTAGAATTGTCAAGAGATGGAGATTAACCCCCTCCACTACATTAACATTTTCTACTCAAAGGGTGATTGCAATATTATGCAATATTATGCAAAAGAGAACTTTCCAAAAATAGTGGAAAGACAGAGAGGACACTAAATAATTTATCCCAAATCACTCCAGATGTGGGATGCTTCCTCTGAATGCCAAATGCATGGCTCTGAATGCCCTATTAATGTATATTGAGTGGGTTGATGAGCTATATTATAATATAAATTGTGAATTGTTTGGTGTTCTCCAACTTCAGTTTTAATTACAGTGGAGCCAACTCCTGATTAGTCATTGTAATGGGGGCATGAATAGTAGATAAAAAAAAAACAACCACAGATTTTTCCACATTAAAGTAATATTTTGATTTTTTTATTACATATGAACTTTATCTTCCCTCCATATTCTCTTATTCCCATCTATCCTTAACAAATAGGCGATGGAATACGCTAAAATCTGTAACAGGCATATGTTAGCTTACACCTAATATTTAATAAGTGGTACCGGCGTTTTTAAGACTTTCTGGAAATTTCTATGTCCTTGTGAAGACATGGGAATGGGAAGAATTAAATGAAAACATTTCAGTTATGATTCCAATGCACACTTGTGATGTGTAAGAATATTAAGTATTCAGAGGCATCATTAAGATTGGTTATTCAGCCAAAACCAGTTTGGCTCAGTGGATAGATCGTCAGCCTCTGGACTGAAGGGTTCCGGGTTCCATTCCGGTCAAGGGCATGTACATTGGTTGCGGGCACATCCCCAGTGGCGGGCATGCAGGAGGCGGCTGATCGATGTCTCTCTCTCATCGATGTTTCTAACTTTCCCTCTCCCTCCCTCTCTGTGAAAAATCAACAAAATATTAAAAAAGGATTGATTATTCAAGACACATTCATTATATACATGTAGATGTGCCCTTTTACATAGAGTAATAGATTCGGGTATGTCTAGGTCTGTACCCCAAACCATTGCTTCTTTTTGTTGTTGGGGTTAGTTGATCCCCTGGGGTGCAAACTCCAAGTCCAACTCTAGGGGTAACAGGTTTAAAGGAAATAAAATAAATATGTAAAAATGTCCCTATCTTTATTTCTTGTTTTATTTTTTTCGTGATTCTTTTTCCTTCCTTCATTCAGAACTGGACAGCTATTGAGAGTAAGAAATGGCCACAGACTGAGATTTCATCCCAATATTTTTCAAGGGTTAATACCAACTTTTTTTTTCCTTTGGTTATCCTCACTATTTTTCCACTGATCATTTTTGATAGAAAAAAGGGATGGGGAGAGACAGAGAGAGAGAAACATCAGTGTGAGAGAGATTCATCAATTGGCTGCCTCCCACACGTGCCCCAAGCAGAACTGGGGATTGAGCCTGCAACCAAGGTACATTCCCTTGACTGGAATAGAATCTGGGACCCTTCAGTCTGCAGACCAGTGCTCTCTCTATTGAGTCAAATGGAGTAGGGCTAATATCAAACATTTGACAAATACTTTTAGTAGCTGGGAGACTAGGCAGGCGACAGTGCGGGATCCATGATGTTGTCATCGGCTGAGAGAGAAGATCTACATTCATCATAGGAGACAGGAGATGGCCAGGTGGGAGCTGGGTGTGTAGATGTTGTGCTCCTGACAAAGAGAGGTGGGGTCCTCATGAGGAGCGGCCACCGTCATGACAGAAAGACAGATATTGGTGCCAGATCAAAAGGAGTAACACCAGTCATGGAAACAGATAATGCAGCAATGTCATTACAGCCTGGGTATAAATCATGGCTACAGAATTGACGAGGAACCTGTCTGCTTCTTTCCAATGTCTAAAACTTGGGTTCCTTGTCATTGACTTTGGGCCAATGACAGCTATTTCAGACTCTTGCTGTAATAATCACATCATGTGTAAGAGATTCAAGCATTAACTGCAGTGCTTGCCAATAATCAGTGGCTAGTAATTGGTAGTGGTTGATATTTTTATCTACTTGATTTAAAAAGTAATAGGTATCTCATTAATTTTTTTATATATTTTATTGATTTTTTTACAGAGAGGAAGTGAGAGGGATAGAGAGTTTGAAACATCCATGAGAGAGAGACATCAATCAGCTGCCTCCTGCGCGCCCCCTACTGGGGATGTGCCCACAACCAAGGTACATGCCCTTGACCGGAATCAAACCCTTTCAGTCTGCAGGCTGACATTCTATCCACTGAGCCAAACTGGTTTTAGTTAATTTTTTTTAAAGATTATTAATTCTAATCCCCAGGAATACCCTACAAAGTAAACACTGTTACTCCTATCTATCTATCTATCTATCTATCTATCTATCTATCTATCATCTATCTATCTAAGCCTAAATGACCATTACAACCGAATGACCGGGACAACTGGTTGACCAGTTGCTATGATGCACACTGCCAACCAGGGGGCAGACACTCAATGCAGGAGCTGCCCCTGGTGATCAGAACACTCCCACAGCCAACCTCCCACAGCCCCTCCCCCTGGCTGGCCAACTTCCTGAGGCTCCTCCCCCTTCCCTCATAGGGTCTGGGTGAGATGCTGGGATCAGCTCTGGTCACTAGCCAGGCTGAGCGACCCCACCTGTGCACGAATTCGTACACTGGGCCTCTGGTTCTATCTGTAAACAGAATGATTTTTTGAGACATTCATTCCTTGTTGAAATTTGTAAGATGAGTCAGTAAAAAAAAAAAAAATCCACATTCAAACTCAGGTCCTCATAACCTAAAAGGCTGGTAACTATTTGATTCTGCTGTACTATTGATGGTATTGAGAAAGCAATAATTTCTTAGGTGAAAGTATTTGGGAAAATATGAAGGATTTCATCTTTTAACCCACCAATTCTCTGTTAGTGTTGGGTCTGTTTTTAACACGTTAATAAAGCCGGTAAACAAAATATATCAGTATTGTAACGATTGCTTTTGATTAGGTTTAGGGTACCCGATAGTAACCAAATAGTATCTTTTGAGCAAGATGATTGATTTAATAAAGTTTTAACAAGTTAACGTGTTTCTATTGAACAGTCTCGCTTCAACATTCTACTGCCATTTGGAAAATCTTCTGCTGGTAAAATTCTGCTCTCCTTGGAGACTTGATTCATCTTGATGATTGATGGCTGCGGGTTCAGATGCCACCCTGTCACACTGCTAAATGTTATCTTTGACACCGGCATGCATAGCTTTTATTTACACATTATAAATATGGCTTTTCTTCTCTGAAATGAAAAGAATATGCCATTTGATCCCATATATTATTCATATTTGGACGAGGAAATATTCTCTAAGGTTTGATCCTCAGGAAGATTGATTCTTTTTACTGAAAACCTGTTGTTTTGCCAAATAATTTTTTTTCCACAGGTCCATTAAATAGTCCATTAAATGGCAATAACTCATATGCATTTCAGCGAGGACTTAAACCTGCCAGATGGTTTATAGCACAGTTGACTTCATACATTTAGAATGCGACTCGTAAACATTTGTCATCTTCAATCTTGTCATGAATCTCGTTCCGGCAGGTATTTTTCTTTGCAGGGAATCAGTGACAGAGTTCCTAATGCTTTCCTAGCTACTTCTTCCTTCTTTAAGTGTACTCGTTTTTCCTAAATAGACCCGCAGAGTAAAGTCAAACTTCCTGTGAAAACACTGCCCTGTATCTGTAAGCTAGCTTCATCCACCTGCGGTCCAGTAAATAACAATGGCCTCAAGAAGGTACAGACTCAGTGACTGAGTGTCACCATGAGAAGGTGGAGGTCACAGTTCAATTCGGGTCAGGGCACATGCCCGGGTGGGCGTGCAGGAGGCATCAGATCAGTGACTTTCTCTCATCATTGATATGTCTATTTCTCTTTTTCTCTCTCATCCTCTCTGAAATCAATAAAATATTTTTTTAAAGAAGTCAAAGATAGAAGTGATAAGAATTAGATTTTCAAAAATGAGTAAAATCCCATTGTTAATAAAAGGCTCTGTACAACTAACATGAAATCCTTTCTACAAATGTGCCAGTTAGAGAATGACATCTTTACCTAGCAACTCTTCAATACCCAAGGTCAGTTAATTATACTACTTGAATCTGAGGTCGCTTTTAGGCAAGGGAAGTGTTCAGATTTATTTCCTGGAAATTCAGCATCTGAGATAGCCAACGTGTTTAGTATGCAAGTCAGCGCCGTCCATGAAATGCAATGTGTCTTAATGAAAAATGCATAGTCCCTGATTATAAATAAACAGCGGGTAAGTGTGGTATGCGGAATTATGGTTTTATCGGAGTCCTGAGAACCCGAGTTGCAAACATTAATGTACATAATGCTACATTGTGTTACATATGACAGTACACATGGGATATATAATTGGTCAGTTCATAGTCTAAAGAGTGTTTCCCGAATTGGTATATTTTGTGACAAACATTATACATGTCCTTTTAGAAATATTTTGGTGAATGAATAGGATGTGTGTGGACAAGAAGTGTAGAGACATGTGCTAGAAGAGATAAGCAGGAGGAAACTTTGCCTGTCCTCCGTGTACCTGGTCACTTTTGTTCAGGGAAATTGCATCTCCATTCCTCCAGGTTTCCCCAGACACATTATAGAATACGCATATCAGCTGACAAAATAATCATACATTTTAATATTTTATAGATGCATACAAATAAATACTGCATAAAGGAATATTTTAATAAACCTCAGCAAACATTTTATCTTCACTATTTAGCCCAGATTTTCCAATTCAAAGTTTAAAAATGCTAAGTATAGATTTTTAAAAAAAAAACTTTCTGAACTACTTGTTGTTTTTTTTCCCTCCAAACTGTGGACTCTCCAGCTTGCCTGTTCATTTACTGGGATGTGCTCTCCAAGTTTGATATCATTATCTACATATGAAAGCCTAAGTGACCATTAGACCAGTTGACCAGTAGTTATGACTCACACTGACCACCAGAGGGCAGATGCTCAATGCAGGAACTGCCCCCTCACTGTCAGTGCATTTCCACGCCATTCAGCTGACCAACAGGCACCAGATGCCGGGCTCAAGACGCGAGCGTCTCCCGTGGACAGCCCCCTGGCTGCCCCTCCCCCATCCGGACCAGGACCTGGATCAGGACTGGCATTGGGACTGACTGAGTGTGAGACTGTGGCTGCTGCTGCTGCTTCTTTTTTTTTTTTTTTAATATATTTTATTGTTTTTTCACAGAGAAGAAGGGAGAGGGATAGAAAATCAGAAACATCGATGAGAGAGAGACATCTATCAGCCGCTTCCTGCACGCCCCACACTGGAGATGTGCCCGCAACCAAGGTACATGCCCCCGACCGGAATCGAACCTGGGACCTTTCAGTCCGCAGGCCGACGCTCTATCCACTGAGCCAAACCAGTCTCGGCTGTGGCTGCTTCTTGATCATGGGCATGCCAGTATCGCCCTAGGATAGGCAAGAGGAGACTGCAGCAGAGTGGCAGCGAGCCTCGTTTTGCATACCACTACATCCCTGAGGGATGTTGGACTCCCGGTTTTGCCCTGTTCCCCCTTTTCCCCAGCACCCCACCAGTGCATGAATCCATGAACTGGGCCTCTAGTTTAAGCATAACTTTACTGATTAGAGTTCTCCAAACATTTTCATATTCTTCTTCCTTAGATTGACAGGCGAGCCATTTTCATTGCTCTTCTACTTGGTTATCAGGGAAGTTTGCAGAGCCTGGTCCTTTCATAATGTTCCAGAATGGTACTCCTTTTGTGTGTGTGGAAAAACTTTTCAAGAGAAAAGAAATACAGTGGTATCTCGAGATACCAGTTTAATTCGTTCTGTAACCTTGAGGCGTGGGAAACTATGAGATGCTCAAGTGGCGGTAAACTGGTGGGTCGTGTGCAGCCGGCTGATCCTCTCGATTACTCCTATTTCAAATGTTGCCTACATTTCAAAGCAAAAATCGCTCGCTCGAGGGCTCATATCTCAAAAATCTCGTATGTTAGGGCACTCGTATCTCGAGGTACCACTGTACTAAGTTGATCTTATTATAGTTTCTTTGAACGTTGCCTCCATTAAAAATGATATCATTGACAGAGGTGATATCATAAAATATTTAACAATATTTCCCTATAACACAGCTACTACCTAATCAGCGATAACACTCACTGTAAACACTTGTATGGCTATAATGTGTTCAGCTCAAGAATAGTCAAAGCTATCAGACAGACTCATACCTCTAAATATGGGTGGCTATGAAATCCGATACCCTTGCAATGGCATAAAACATTTATGCGTTTCTAATTATTTGCTTGTTTGATTTTTTGAATAGGATAGGTAGATACTAAATTCCAGATACAGAAATCAGGCATAATTCTAAATCCTCTCCACTTCCTCCTTTTTTAATATGCAGAAGAATAACTTGATAGTACTTTTGCCTGATTTATTTGTATATCCTTGTTTCTTATTTAAAAAAAAAAAAGAGATCTACAAAATTTTGACATAGGGGTAATTTATATAGTATAGACTTGGTTGCTAAGTCAGTCTTCAGAGTATTTGTTTTGAAATCACAGGTCTAATTCAGGGAAATGATTTTCAATGTCGAAATTACTCTTCTTATTTATTTTGCTACTAGTCTTTTTATTTTTTCCCAGAGGATACTAAGAATATATAGTCTTCAGAGTTCAAGTTATATTATTGGTGATTACGTTAAATGTTAAGTAGACAAACATAATTGTAGACATTTAACAAAATGAAGTCAACAAAAATTATTTTATAATTTTATCTTGCGTTTTCCTCAGTTTTATTGAAATGTTATTGACATGTCACCTATGTAAATTTAAGGAGCATAATTTTATGATTAGATATATCCCTGTGCTGCAAAATGAAGATCAAAGTAAGGTTAGCTAGCACGTCCCTATCTCAGATGGTATTACTTACAGAAAGTAGGTTATTAGAAGGGTAGTTCAATATACTCACTTAGTTCAGTGTGGAACTCTTCGGACTAAATGAATCACTGGGCCCTGGCTAGCAATTGCCCACTAAATGATAAAGCAAATAAAAAAATAATGAACACTTTCTCTACATGCTGGATATCAAAATGTGTTTTTTTGTGTCTGCGATAAGTGTGAATGTGTGGGTGTACAAAACGGTTTCGAAAACCAAAAATGAAATAAACTGCTCACGTGATATGTTGTTCACCCACATGTCCAGATGCTTTATCAGGCTTTATGTTCGAGATGCATTCGTTTAGATAGATTCTCGAAGGATCTGAGCAGTCCCAAGTTGTACAATATTGGATTTAGCACGTTGTGTGAGCTTGAAAAATGGGGGTGTATTCCATTCCATTCAGATTCTTTCAAGTGGTAAGCAGATTTTCAGAACTCATCAAACAGATAATGCAGTAAAGGGCTACCATTTATTGAAACGCATCCTCTAATTTTAAATCACATGCAAGGAACTGTAGAAACCTCTATACGATGATTAAATATTTATGGGAACATCTATATGTCACCGAAACTATCATTATTAAATCATTTGAATAATTCCCATCTTCAGATACCGGAGTGTGAAAAAAATGTCGGGATATAAAGAAACAGGCACGTTTTACCCAACTTGCAAATAACAGATGTCTTTTTGTTTACCCGTTATCCTATCTCCACAGAATAAGACACTCCCTGCTTTTTCTATTTATCTGATGAGTTTAATTTCAAGCCTCTTATTATTGCGGCTTGTTGTGTGGGAGTGACTTTGTTTTGTACGAAAATAGAGTTCATTTGAATGTATAATCCGCTATGCCTGGGAATTTACAACGGACACCCACACTCTCGCTGGTCTTTATTTTACGGGAAGAGAGGCACAGATGCTTGGATCTGAAGGCCCTCTCTAGACTGGTCCTAGCTCCATGGCACTTTCACCGAGATGGTACGGTAGACAATTGAAAGGAGAATCCGATGAGGGAAGTCACATTCTCATTCTCTTAATTTCCAATTTCCTTCTTGGGCAAATCGTATTATGCAGTGTCCCCTTTAAGACTAATTTTCATATTCAAGAGAAAACAGTGGATTTAAAACCCTTTTTAGAAAGCTTTCTGCAAGAGAAGAAGACAAACAAACATATTGCTCACAGGAAAACGTTTTTCTCTTATTTTATGAAACTGCCTTTTAACCGGAAGCAAAAGATTTTCTAAAAATCGTCTCCTCATCTTTTATACACCAACTTCATCAAAGAGCTCTTTGGAGCTGAAACCGGTGTTGCTCAGTGGATAGAGCATCGGTCTGCAGACTGAAAGGTCCCAGGTTTGACTCCGGTCAAGGGCATGTACCTTGGTTGCAGGCACATCCCCAGTAGGGGACATGCAAGAGGCAACTGATAGATGTCTCTTTATCTCTCTCATTTATGTTTCTAACTCTATCTCTCTCCCTTCCTCTCTGTAAAAAATCAATGAAACATATATTTTTTAAAAAAAGCTCTTGCCGAGACCGGTTTGGCTCAGTGGATAGAGCATCGGCTTGTGGACTGAAAGGTCCCAGGTTCGATTCCAGTCGGGGGCATGTACCTTGCTTGCAGGCACATCCCCACAGTGGGGCGTGCAGGAGGCGGCTGATCGATGTCTCTCTCTCATTGATGTTTCTGACTTTCTATCCCTCTCCCTTCCTCTCTGTAAAAAATCAATAAAATAAATATTAAAAACAAAAACCTCTTTGGGCAAATGGGATTTCAGGGGCTTGCCTCACTGCAGGGGGGCCTGGGAGGCAGCTGTTCACGGGGTCTCCCACTGGGTAACAGACATAGCGTTTCTCTGACTCTTGAATCCGGTGAGGTGCTCTCTTCTCTGCTTCTGAGTTACATTGAACTCACCCTGTTACAATATTTCTTAAGTGTCAGTTCTAAGAACTCATTTATCAGCATTTTATTAGACATCATGAAAAGGAAAAGGCTGTTGTTCCATAATAAAGGACTAGTGTTAAGCACAAATTAGACATAATTTGATAGAATTGTTAGACAAACTAGTCATTGAATATGTTTCCCAGAAAAGAAAGAGGGAATGAAAAAAATGAATGGACGGCAATTTAAAGTACTTGGAACATTTTAAGTACTAGTTACACATTTTTTAATCTTTCCTTTTAGGTTTTTTTTTTTTCCTTTTTCCAAATTAGCAAAACTTTGAAACATAAAAGAAGAAGAAATTTGCAGAACCTAAAAATCTTTTAGTTGTAGCTGAAGAAGTATATTCTGAAATGAATTGAGAAATCAGATATATTCTGGGTTTCAAGTCTGATTTAAATGGATAATAGAGGGACTTAGCTCATAAGGTTATTATAGAGAACAAATGAGATAATCCTTATTAAATATTGGTTAATTTCTCTAATCCTAGGTAAACAATAATACATGTGAGATCTTTTTTAATTAAATATATACGTTTTAACTTTTAAGAGAGCTGATTATTAAGACAGACCCAACAGCGTGAGTGGAAAGTGTACCATTTAGTCATAATTATATTGATATTATTTTTCTAACAAAACATTTTTCTTTTTTTAAAAAAATATATATTTTATTGATTTTTTTTACAGAGAGAAAGGGAGAAGGATACAGAGTTAGAAACATTGATGAGAGAGAAACATCGATCAGCCGCCTTTTGTACGCTTCCTACTGGAGATGTGCCCACAACCAGGATACATGCCCTTGACCGGAATCAAACCTGGGACCTTTCAGTCCGCAGGCCGACACTCTATCCACTGAGCCAAACTGGTTTTGGATAAATCTTATTTTTCTGTTTTTCACTTTATAATGGCAAACAACTGAACTGAGGGCAAACTCAGGATAATTATCAATGATTTATCTTTAGACGGCCAAGAAGAATAAATCATGAGGATTAATCAATTCTTGAAGTTCCAGACTTAACTGTGAACGATTTGGACAAATTGTACATGAGTATTGTTTTTTTTCCTTAAATAAATAATATATTTATGACAGCATTTTTTAAATTTTTTTAGGTCCAGAAAGCAGAACAAACATAGCGTGTGGGACTCTGAGCTTGGCAAAAGCACGGAAGAAAGACATTCAAGATGAAGTTATGAGGACGCAGGAGAATCGTGAGTTAACAGTTTGTTCTTTTATGGCAAAACTCCGCATTTTTAAAAATTGAAGTCTAAATATGTGTTGAATACGCATTTCTCCAGGACAGTTTAATCGTTAATTTAAATTTGCTTAATTCCATTAGCATTGTCTCACTCAATAGATCTGAACAAGTTAAATACTTTCTCCCTCTTTAGCAACTAAGCAAGATGCATGGGTTTTATACATTCTTATTGGTTTAAATTGCTCAGTCTTTCTAAAAAGGACTTCATCTGCTGAAATTTACTTTTTTATCCCGGAAATTGGGCCTCAACAGCCAGTTGGACATCCCTCTCACACTCCAGAACTGCTAGCTCCCAACTGATCATCTGCCTGCCTTTCTAATTGCCCCCAACTGCTTCTGCCTGCCAGCCTGATCACCACTCCCCTGCCAGCTTGATTGAGGCCTAACTGCTCCCCTGCCAGCCTGTTTGCCTCTAACTGCCCTAACCTGCAGGCTTGGTCACCCCTAGCTGCTCTCCCCTGCAGGCCTGGTCACCTCTACTGCTCTCTCCTTCAGGCCTAGTCCTCACTTCCCCACACCCGCTGTTTTCCCTACAGGCCTGGATCTCTCCGAACTGCCCTTCCCTGTAGGCCCAGTCACTCCCAACTTCACTCCTCTGCTGGCCTGGTCACCCCTAACTGCCCTCCCCTGCAGGTTTGATCACCCCAAACTGTCCTTCCTTGCAGGTCTAGTCCCTCCCAACCTCCCTTCTCTGCTGGCTTGATCACCCACCATTGCCCTCCCTTGCAGGCCTAGACCCTCCCAATTCCCTACCCTTTCTGGCCTTCTGGCCATCTTGTGGTGGCCATCTTGTTGTCCACATGGGGGCAGGATCTTTGACTACATGGGAGCAGCCATCTTGTGTGTTGGAGTGATCGTCAATCTGCATATTACTCTTTTATTAGATAAGATAGAGGCCTGGTGTCATGGGTGGGGGCCAGCTGATTTGCCTTGAAGGGTGTACCAGATCAGGGCGGGGGTTTCCTTGGAGCGTGGGGCAGCCTGGGCGAGGGGCCTGTGGTCATTTGTAATCCAGCCATGCCCTCCAGCAATCCAAGTGGAGGCCCTGGTATCTGGGATTTATTTATCTTTTACATTTGAAACTTTGTAGCCTTAAGTGGAGGCCAAGACAGGCCAGGGCTGCAGAAGCTTGGCTTCCTCCATCACCTGGGGCAATCCAAGCCTCCTGCTCTCTCCAGCTCCATGGCTGCTGCCATTTTTGTTGGGATTTATTTATCTGTTACAATTGAAACTTTGTAGCCTGGAGTGGAGGCCTGGGCCAGCCAAGGTGTGTGGAAAGCTTGGCTTCCTCCATCTCCGGGGAAACCCAGGCCTTCCTCCTGCTCTCTCCATGGCCACAGCCATCTTGGTTGGGTTAATTTGCATACTTCTCCTGATTGACTGGTGGGCGTGGCTGGTGGGCATCACTTGGTGTAACAGAGTGATGGTTAATATGCATATTACTTTTTTATTAGATAGGATTCTGTTGAATGTACTGCTGCTAATATTATTTACATCCTCCTTGGAGAAACCATTTTATCATTTCCTATATTTGTTTATCTCTTGAATGCATACTAGTTGTAGTCTCACCTGGCTGCCTCATCCATGGGTATTAGAGAGAGGCTATGAATTAAGGCCAGTTTCTAATGGTAATTGATTTATTGTGTTTTATGTAAGTCATAAGTTTTCCTATGCATAGGTATTATTCAACTTTCTAAGGAATAGTTTGGGAATTTGGAAGATGTTATTGTCATTACAATAATCGAGGAATCTCGTGGCCATGATCAGAGGGGGTGCCTGGGTATAATAATGGTCATAGTAATCCTTCACACAATGTGGTTGCTGCGAACTAATTTTAAATACCCTCCTCAACATTCCTCTATGTGAAAAATCCTTCTTCAAATTATGAACTTAGAACCTAACCCTTTTTTGACATATACCTTTTTATGTTTTCAAGATACACAAAATGTCTAAGGAATATGATAATGATGCACTTTGAGAGAGATTGCACTTGATTTTGTTTAGAGCTTCTAAGAATTGTTCACCATTTATTAAATCATGTTACCAACACAGCACCGCTATGAGACTGCGTATGGGTTATGGTACCTCCCAGCCAGTCTGCACTCAAGTTGCCGCATTCATGGTACTTCCTCTCTCGCCTCTGAATCAGCTACCCTGTTCTCCCCTCTTTCCAGTTCTAGAAACCATGCACAAGAAATGAGGTGGGGAAAAAAAAACACAAGAGTTTGAAGAGAATTGACTGAAATGATTAAATAGATGGGCAGGGTAGCCTGTGGGGAAAGATGAAAAGATTTAATTCTTCCCTTTGAAAGGGCACCTTTATAACCTGAACCCGAGGTTACAAAGCCACGAGACTAAATGAAAGGGTGGGTGCTTTGATTCCTATAAAATCTTCAAGGTGGATAGAGTTTGTGATCTTTCAGAGTATATATCCATGTGCGTATTTTCTCTAAAGTGGAAAATGGAACCTAATCTATTTATACCCTTTGGAGAACTATGACTTTAAGAAATTTGCCTAACTCTCCTCCATCAAGTTCCTGCTGACATCCTGCTCTTCAAAAACA
Organism: Lasiurus borealis; assembly: GCA_004026805.1. Taxonomy (NCBI): domain Eukaryota; kingdom Metazoa; phylum Chordata; class Mammalia; order Chiroptera; family Vespertilionidae; genus Lasiurus; species Lasiurus borealis. Next base: position 36,694 of record PVJN01002114.1, on the reverse strand, counting down.
ATTTCATGACCTTAACTAGGCTTCCTAACTGAGTTTCTTCTAATGAGGAAGGAATGCATTCATGGGAAGCCAGAGGAGGGTTATCTGGCTGGTTATAATTCTAAAGGTAGAAGAACATACTGAACTGTGCTCAAGCAAATTAGTGTTCTATGAATTTGGTTAGCCTATGTCAGACTGTTAGGGGCCAATAAACCCTTCAGTCATGGGAGAAAAAAGATTTGGATCTTAACTAATTGTTTCTAAGTTCCTAAGTACAATGATATATGCCCCCGACAGAAATCTAAGTATGCAGATGATCTAGGACTTGCAAATATAAGTTATATTATTCACTCTAATCTTAAACGTTGATTATTGGATATGGATAGGAGACATACTGACCTTGGCATATTAGTGGTGCTCAGACTGTAACACAACTAACTTAGCAAAATCCAATTAGCTAAATGGATTACTAATATAATCATTGCTGTGGGCATTAATTAAGGTGACAATTAATTTTATGACCCGGTATAAGTAGACATCTAATCATATGAAGGATCACTGTTATAGAAAAATCTCCACCTTAGAAAGCCACATCTTTATAAAAATTGCTCTTGATAGCCATCTAGTAACTGTGCATGAATATACATTAAAGGTATTATAGGACTTTGCATGACATGGTTAACAGTGACATAATGTTAATATTTAAAATTTAAACTCTTCATTTAAAATATGTGGAAAGCTGACTAAATTATATCCTACTTTAAAACACTAAACTTTTATCATGTACAGTTACATTATTTTAAAAAATATATATTTAAGAATTCTATACTAGATTGGGAGAAACCAGGTTGATGGCATGCATAAATGCCTGAAATTGCTGCCTGACTCAACCACTTCAAAATTACAACTAAAAGACATAATGGACATCATCCAGAACCACAGAAAGGCTGGCTGAGTGGAAAGTCTACAATGAGAAGGAAAGAGAAAAGCACATTGAAACTCAGAGGTGGTATGGAAATACAGTGGTACCTCGAGATACGAGTGCCCTAACATACGAGATTTTTGAGATACAAGCCATCCAGCGAGCAATTTTTGCTTTGAAATACGAGCAACATTTGAGATAGGAGTAATCGCGCAGATTGGCCAGCTGCACACCACCCACCACTTTACCATAACTCAAGCGTCTCATAGTTTCCCACACCTCAATGTTATGGAATGAATTAAACTCGTATCTGGAGGTACCACTGTAAAGTGCAGAGGTATAGAGATGTGTGTGTGTGGAGAGGGCTGGCAACTGAGGATGCGGTTGTTGTTTTTTCAGTCCACAGAAAGACACAAGCTCCCCACTGCTCTGAACTCTAGTTCCGGGTGAGACTCTGGGGACCCAGACTGATATGGGTGGGGGGGAACTGGACTGAGATCAGGCAGAACTTCAGGGTAGCAGCTTTCTCTCAGAGGTGCTTACAGAGATTAACTGAGGGACACTGAGACCTGAGGACCTCTTAAGGCAGGGCTGAGGATCAGCCATAGCTGTTTACTCCCCCCTGTTAATTCCCTGAGACCCCACCCCACCCAAGCTGTGTGCAGAGACTTTTGCATATGAATGGCCTGGCCCTTTGAAATCTAAAATTACCTAACAAACTGCAACTGAGTCAGAGAGATCAAGAATGTTAAAAAGAAAAACCAGCCGAGACTGGTTTGGCTCAGTGGATAGAGCATCAGCCTCCGGACTGGAAGGTCCCGGGTTCAATTCTGGTTGGGGGGATGTACCTTGCTTGTGGGCACATCTCCAGTAGGAGGCGTGCAGGAGGAGGCTGACCGATGTCTCTCATCGATGTTTCTGACTTTCTATCCTTCTCCCTTCCTCTCTGTGAAAAATCAATAAAATATATTTAAAAAGAAAAAGAAAAAGGAAAATCAAGGCCCCACAGCAGCTTGCATTGCTTCACAGCTGGGCCTCATCTGTCCACCTCCTAAACCCACACAAAGAAAAGGAATCTGCAGTTCTCTCTGTACCTCCTGCTGGGTGGCCTCAGGGACAGGCTAAATCTTAGAGATCCAAGAGTCAGTGTACCCAGTGGTCAGAGGTGGACCATCCAGATTATAACTCATCAGATCCATAAGGGACACACTCAGGGGGCAGACTCAGTGAGCACCAAAGTCCCACTGAAGCAAGTCTTTCCCCATAAGGGTGTCTCTAGCACAGAAGTCCTCCCATCATAGACACAGTTGATCCTCACAGCCAATTGACCTGGAGGTTAATTCCTCCCAATGATACCAACAACAATTAAGGCTTAACTGCAACAAGACTGTGCACACAGCCCACAAAGGGGTGCACCAAGAGTGTCCACCTCAGGTAACTGGGGAGGCTGAGCCACTGGGCCCTATAGGACACCTAGCACCCAAAGCCACTCTATTAACACAGGGAAGCAGACAAAGAAACAGGTTACAAATGACAGAAATGGAGGAAAACAAATGACTGGACATAGAGTTCAAAACCACGGTTATAAGGTTTTTCAAGAATTTTCTAGAAACTGCCAGTAAATTTAGTGAAACCCTCGAGGATATGAAAAAGGACCAACTAGAAATTAAGCATACACCGACTGGAATAAAGAATAATATACAGAGATCCAAGAGAAGACTAGAGAATCACAAGAAGCAAGTAAAAGATTTGAAATACAAAGAAGCAAAAAACACCCAACTGGAAAAGCAAAAAGAAAAAAGAATCTAAAAATATGAAGAGAATTGACTGAAATGATTAAATAGATGGGAGCCTCTGGGACAACTTGAAGTGTACCAACATCAGAATTATGGGAATGCCAGAAGAAGAGAGAGAGCAAGATACTGAAAACCTATTTGAAGAATAATGACAGAAAACTTCCCCCACCTGGTGAAAGAAATAGACTTACAAGTCCAGGAAGCACAGAGAACTCCAAACAAAAGGAATCCACAGCAAGACACATCATAATTAAAATGCCAAGAGCAAAAGACAAAGAGAGAATATTAAAAGCAGCAAGAGAAAAACAGTTACCTACAAGGGAGCACCCATATGGCCGTCAGCTGATTTCTCAACAGAAACTATGCAGGCCAGAAGGGAGTGGCAAGAAATATTCAAAGTGAACCTATAACCAAGATTATTCTACTCAGCAAAGCTATCATTCAGAATTGAAGGGCAGAAAAAGAGCTTCACAGATAAGAAAAAGCTAAAGGAGTTCATCACTGCCAAACCAGTATTATATGAAATGCTGAAAGATACTCTTTAAGAAGAGGAAGAAGAAGAAAATGTAAAGATAAAAATTATGAACAATAAGTACATATCTATTAACAAGTGAATCTAAAAATCAAGTGAATAAAGAAGTCTGATGAACAGAATAAAGTGGTGAATATAATAGGATCAGGGGCATAGAAAGGGAGTGGACTGACAATTCTCAGGGGTAAGGAGTATGGGGGTGCAGGCAGAGATGGACAAAAATCATACACTTATGAATGAGGACATTGGGGGTGGGGTAAGGGCAGAGGGTGGGGTGGGAACCAGGTGGATAGGAGCTATGGGGGGCAAAAAGAGGAACAACTGTAATATTCGGAACAATAAAGATTTAGATAATGAAAAAAGAAAAGAATTCTATACTAATTCTTCAAAATCATTAGTTTCTAAGTGGATAGCAAACAACCCAAAATACTAGAAGAGAGATAGTTAAGCTTCTCATAGAATTGTCTGATTCCTCTGAGGAAAAAAAAAATTGGCATGAAATGCCCTTATCAGAATTTTTCCCACGGCCTGATGGAAATGTTGGAAAACAGACACCATCTGAAACTCTTTGGTTAAGGAGACGTACGCATAAAGCCTTCATTCAACCAGTGGATCACTGGGCAAGGAGGGGTCTGGTGTTCAAGAATCAGGACATTCTCGTTTGTGTTCTCTCTCTCTCTCTCGCTTTTCTCCTTTAAAAAGTCACTTCTTGCCGAGACCGGTTTGGCTCGGTAGATAGAGCATCGGCTTGCGGACTGAAAGGTCCCAGGTTCGATTCCAGTTGGGGGCATGTACCTTGCTTGCGGGCACATCTCCACAGTGGGGCGTGCAGGAGGTGGCTGATCGATGTCTCTCTCTCATCGATGTTTCTGACTTTCTATCTCTCTCCCTTCCTCTCTGTAAAAAATCAATAAAATATATTTGTGTACATATATATATAAAGTCACTTCTTGCCCAGATTGGGTTCACTTGTCATCTACCTATTGCTTGAAAGGCCTTTCAGTCAAGCCCGTGTCCCCAGCCTCTGCCGCCCTGTTACACACGCTGGCTGTGTCCCAGTCTTGTTACAAAGAAGAGTCATCCCACTGCATTAGAAGTCATCATATTTTTACACGTAACCAGAAATTAGACATGTCTGCACCAAGGCAATTCTCAACAGAATGGCCAACAACTCAGTGATGTCCATCCTGGTTTCCTGGATCTCACAACAGAGAACACCAGAAAGATCTGGACCCGGCCCCGTAGACTCTTCTTGGGCTGTTCCTGAAGTATTTCTCCTTGGAGAGGGAGCCCATTACTGAAGGGCGCCAGGAACCCAAAGAAATCACAAACCTTCTGTCCTTTTGGAGAGGAATTCTCCCAGCAAGGAAGCATGTTTTGATATGCATGAGGGATAGCCGTGCAGGGAAGTCCGCGCAGAAATGGCAGTGCATCAGCGGTGGCCGGGATGGTCTTGCAGATGCTCAAGCGGATCTGAGATGCTTCTGTGTATTTCTGCCCGTATCCGCTGTGATGTTCCCCTGTGAAATGCACATGCAGACCCCTTACACCATCGTAATCACATTCCTAGTCCTCACTTTGATTTTCTCTTCTCTGGGTTTAATACGTGGCTGAAGTGGACAGATTGAGGGGGGTGACTTAAAGATCCAGCTCTGTACTTTCAGCGGAACCTCCCTTTACAAGCCGACATCTGCCACCACCAGCCACTCCCTGGGCCGAGAGTCCTGAGTTTCAGGAGCCACTTCAGGATGCCTCCGCTGTTGTCTGCTCACATGTTCTGTAGAGTTTCATCCTTTCCTGTTCATCAGTCATCAATCTTCCAAAGCTTTCTTTAAAAAAAACAAAAAGCACAAACCTTCCTTTTTCTTCTCTCTCTCTCTCTTTCTTTTCCTCTTCTGCCTTTCTATTCTTCATCCTCCTCCCCCTCCCCCTTCTACTCTTCCTCCTCCTCCTTCTCTCTTCCTCTCTTTCCCTCTCCTCTCCCCCTCCCTCCTCCTGCTTCTGGTGTATTCCCCTCCAAAGACGAATTGTCAGATTCTTGGGAGTGAACCCAAGTAAATGAGATGACCAACTGTTTATCTTTGAACATCCAATTCTTCTAAAATGCTTTGCCGATTGTTACCTCACTATTTTAATAGTGTTATCCAAAGAGAGTGATTGTGAACGTGTGTATCTAGAGTTGGCACCAAGCAGAAAGTGGTGATTTCTTAGCTATTGGGTGAAGTAACCTACTACAATAAACAAGGACTGCAAGCTGTAGGCAGTGACATTTCTTTTCTGTGTCCCCTTTCCTTTTGCTTCATTTTCTGAACTTTTCACTTTAATATTTTCCCATTACTATTGTTTTTACTCAGCCACACTTCCAGACATTGTTCTACATATTTTTTTTGTGAAAAAATTCTACACATATGATTTTGTATTCCTTTAGGGGAAGGTATCAGTACTGTGTATCCTTTTTTGTGTTATTTTAAAAAAAATTATTAGAGCCAAGACCGGTTTGGCTCGGTGGATAGAGCATTGGCTTGCAGACTGAGGGGTCCTGGGTTCGATTCCGGTCAAGGGCATGTACCTTGTTTGCAGGCACATCTCCACTGTGGGGCATGCAGGAGGCGGCTGATCGATGTCTCTTGCTCATCGATGTTTCTGACTTTCTATCTCTCTCCATTTCTCTCTGTAAAAAATCAATAAATATATTTAAAAATTATTAGTAATATATTGCCAGTAATAAAGACTATCTAATGGTAGTTTTCAGTAAAAAAAAAAAAAAAAAAAAAAACCTTTAGAAATACACAGATAGCATAAAGACTGCATATGATTGTTTGGCTTCAAGTGTATGTGCCAAGTTCAAAATGACCAGCACACGTTCTATTTAATGTGACACAGATCTAACCCGACAGCAGTATTTAACATGACCTAACACAAGGATCATTAATATGGAATGAGGAACCTTGGATGTCAGTGTTTTACACATACGTGATCCTGTGAATTCGGGCAAATTTATTAAAACTCTCTGAAACTTAGATTACTGATTTATAAAATGGGGTTTAGAATTTGTCCTCAACTAAATGAAAGAGCTTTGGAAATCGTAAAGGTGCATGAACTACTGTACAACCTTAATTAAAACCTGCAATAATTCGATGTCAACATTGCTCTCACTCAACAACTGGCCTTCCCACCTAGTTCATAAGAAATAGTCTTTAAATACTGACATAAGAAATAGTCTTTAAATCCCCTCTCTTCGATGGGAATCTATTATTTAAATTTGAAAGTGCTTCCTTTAAGAGCACTTGAGTCATTTAAATGATTTTTCCTTTCATATCGCGTGACAGGTCTGTAAATTGTGGTATCGATCTGCAGGGGACCTGTGCATGCTATAAGCTGTTAGATCAGACAATACATACCGTAAATCCGGAGGGTATTTTAAAGGGAAACGCACAACCCTCGTTCGTATGGTTACTGCGAGGGCCATTTCGTTGATTAGTTAGGCCTCCAACAGGTGGACTTAGGTGCTGGACTTTTGAAATAGTAGCTGCGGCGGCTCATCTTCTCTTATGCAGATGAAATCATGTGGATAAAACCGGGGTGCAGAGAGGACGGGCGCAATATTGCAGCTCAATGGTTTTCAATTAATCAGCCCCGGAGAAGGAAACTCAGAGGCCCGAGGAATATCTGATGAGTTTTGACACAAGTCCTATTATCTACTGAATATTTTTAGCACCCAACGCAGATACCGTGAAAGCAATTACTTATCTAAATCAAATATTGGGGACTTATTAACAACAAGGAGAGGGTGTTTTTATGACGCTTCGACATTTCATAAGATGTTTGCTTTATGAGTTACGACACAGGTGACGAGAGGACAACCTCAGAGAGTGGTTGATGCCCTCCTGGGTTGGCTCAGTGGCTAGAGCGTCGGCCTGAAGAACGAAGGGTCCCGGGTTTGATTCCGGTCAAGGGCACATACTTGGTTTGGGCCTAATTGGGGCTCATGCAGGAGGCAACCAATCAATGTTTTTCTCCCACATCAATATTTTTCTCTGTCTGTCCCTTTCTCTAAAAATCAGTGGAAAAATATCCTTGGGTGAGGATGAGCAAAGAGAGAGAGAGAGGTGTGTGTGTGGGGGGGGATTGTTTATTATTACTAGTAAATTTTAAGGTCCAATTGCATTATTGGTTCAGCAATAATTTTACTTAACACAAACTTTGTTAAATGTAGTATCATTTCCTACTATCCATCCCAACATTTTTAATTGTGCCTTTGTCACCTGACCAAGAGACCACAAACATTTTCCTGAACCCAGTGCACCAAAGCAAGCCACAGAAAACTGTCTATGGTCACAGAGGGTACAATGAGTCTCAAGCATCTTATAACAAAACCAGCAGCCCTGCATACAAATCCATATGCCAGTAGCTCCATATGGGGCCTGGCCGCTCTGTGCCTGCTGCCCAGAGACTCTCTGTGGCCTAGAGGCCATCTGTGGCGGGTGCGGGGGCTCATGCTGCCCGCTCTCAGCGGCCACGTCCCTGGGATGGGAGGACTCTGGTGGGGCTGAGAGGACCCGGGGCTGCCATCTTGCGGCTATGGGCACTGCTACGTGTGTGACAGTGATGGTTAATTTGCATACTGCCCTTTTATTAGATAGGACTAGAGGCCTGGCACACAAAATTCGTGCAGACCGGGTCCCGAGGACTGGCCTGTGATCAGGGCCGATCTTCCCTGGCTGCTGGTAGTGCCCCCACCCCCACCCCCCCCCCGTTGAGTTCGTCACCACCCACCCCCAATTCCTGGTTCCCATCTGATGATCGGAGGCTACAGCCGGGGGGAGGGACTAGAGGTTGCCCAGCAGGCCCCATTTGGGTGGTCAGGCCTGCAGGCTGGTGGTCAGTATGCATCACAGACGACCGGTCTTTCCGTTGCCTGGTCGATTTGCATATTATACTTTTGTATATACAGTGGTACCTCAAGATACAAGTTTAATTCGTTCTGTAACCTTGAGGCGTGGGAAACTATGAGACCCTCGAGTCGAGGTAAACTGGTGGGTCGTGTGCAGCCGGCTGATCTGCACGATTACTTATATCTCAAATGTTGCTCGTATTTCAAAGCGAAAATTGCTCACTTGACCGCTCGTATCTCAAAAATCTCGTATGTTAGGGCACTCGTATCTCGAGGTACCACTGTATTGATTTTCAGAAATAGAGGAACATTTTAGTGATTATCTATTAAACCTTTAATGGAATAGTTGTTTAGAGTCATTGATAAGATGGCATGTTCCTTCCCCTTGCTAGGAGGGGTATTGACGTGACTGAGGTTTCCCCCTGGAAGGATGTGTGCTTCCTCGGATCTAAATTGTAAATGGCCTGCAGGGGATGGACTCCACCTTCTGGTTAGCTGGTGACAGGCGATGTTCTGAGGGGGATTTGGAAGACACATATAAATGATGGCACACACTAGTCATCATCGGATTCCTAAATGTCTGCTGGCAAAGGCGGCCCTCAGTGTTGTTCAGCCACCCCGTATCATTAGATGCGTGAAAAATTAACCACGTTGGGTTAAGCCAGTGGTCAGCAAACTGCAGCTTGCAAGCCATAGTTTGCCACTCTGTTAACTAATGAGTTTGCCAACCACTGACCTAGACTCTCAATTCTAATACAGTAGTACCTCGAGATACGAGTGCCCTAACATATGAGATTTTTGAGATACGAGCTGTCGAGTGAGCAATTTTTGCTTTGAAATATGAGCAACAGTTGAGATATGAGTAATTGTGCGGATCGGCCGGCTGCACACAACCCACCAGTTTACTATGACTCGAGCGTCTCATAGTTTCCCATGCCTCAAGGTTATGGAACGAATTAAACTCGTATCTCGAGGCACCACTGTAATTACAGGCTGTTGTTGTTCCTTGTGATTAAGCCCCTACCCCAGTGGTCTGCAAACTCATTAGTCAACAGAGCGGCAAACCGTGGCTCGTGAGCCGCATGTGGCTCGCGAGCCGCAGTTTGCTGACCACTGGGTTAAGCCATTAATATATTGTAGCTCACCGATCGTAGGAACTAGCTCTATCCTATCTAATACACAATCCTAAGAATCAAAGAATTATAATAAAATATGTGAGCATGTGTCAAAAAGGATATGCCAATCAGCATTGAAGGTGGTGGCAAAACTGAACACAAGATCATATCTTCCAATAAATTATATCAATGTCATGTCATAGGTTATTAAACATAGTGAGGTAAATGATCTGGAAAATAGACATGATTGATTTTTAATTACAGATAGATTCTGAACATATAGATGTTGGTGTTTTTTTTTTTAATATAAGTAAAGTGATTTATTATTAATGGCCACCTCAGAGAGGGAGATACTTGATACATTGATCGTTTTATTAAAAATCTGTAACATAAAGCAACTTTCTAATGGTTCACCAATATTTGTATTCTTTCTTCTCCTTTTAATTTTCTTGGGACTTTATTTACCTGCAATAGATTCTCTAATAGTTTTATCACCTTGGAGGAGAAAGGTCAACTAAACAAGTAATCTGAATGTTTTGTCTCTATAATGGGATTTAGGTAATTTTGCTAGGATTCCTTTTTTGGTAGAATTACACATTTTTGTTAAGATCAGAACACAAAGTATAGGAAGTTTCTGTAGGTGAAAAGCTAATACATCTGGACACATGTGGCTTTTCTTCTATTAAAGGAAGATAATTAAATGATAATAATAATGCCTCTATTCATTGCATCAATTGTATGTACCCGTCAAATTACAGTTTTCTAGTTAGCTGAACATAATATAATATATAATAAACCACATTACAAAGAGTAGGATTCTAAATTAATACTTTTATTTATAACTTGTATTACCGAGAAGTACATATGTTTCCATAAAATTAGTCAGCCATTAAAAAGCCTATATTTAACTAGTTTTATAATGTCCATTTGTACATTTTAACAGACAGCAAAATGATCATTGGATTTAAAATAAACAAATGGTGTCTTCCCTCTCCAAATGAAAAGCCTGACCTTTTTCTCTTACTTGCCTGTTTATATCTTTGTTTCCAATTAGCACATCCACATAAAATAGCAATTTATGACGAGGCCGCTTCATCATGCTAGTGGCTGCTAAGCTCTCTTAAGGTGTACAGTTTGAATCTGGAGTTGTATAACAGTTTCTTTCCAGAAAGCATGTCCGAAATGAGGTTGTAATCATCACTTGAGTATCTTGGACTCATTTTCTGTTTTTCTTTTGTCTGTCTGTCCCAGTCCTCAGAAATCTCTTTTTCACCGAGACTGGATTTACCTCACATGGTCTTGAGGCTCCCAGACTGTTCCAGTAATACAGCCCAGAGAACCTGAGGGTGAACTGTTACCTCATGTCACCAGTGCGGTGTCCACACTTGTTAGTTTCAATATCTGTCAGGTAGAAACCATCATGGTGGTGCATGGATTTGTATGAGTGTGTATGTGTGTGAGTGCATGTGTATGTATGTGTGTGTGTGTTTGGGTGTTAATGCATTTAAATGATCACAGAGGCATTCAGCAGATGTGAGGCAGGTACTTTGATCCGTGTGTGTGTGTGTGTGTGTGTGTGTGTGTGTGTGTTTGGGTGTTAATGCATTTAAATGATCACAGAGGCATTCAGCAGATATGAGGCAGGTACTTTGATCCGTGTGTGTGTGTGTGTGTGTGTGTGTGTGTGTGTGTGTGTTTATACACTAATCTGAGAAAGCATAATAGAAATAGAGAGGAAATATACACCAATGTTTCAGTGTTGTTTAAAACATCCTTACATCTTGCCTCTGAAATACCATTGAAGTCAGGAATCTCATAAGAGGGAGAGAAATACATATAGACCTGCCACACATGGTTTTTTCTGCCAAACTTAAAATGATTTCAGAGAAAACTAAAATTTGGAAGAACCTAAAGGGCCGGTTGGAAAGGGGGAAAATCACTCTAGAGAAAGTAGTTTGGTCTTATAAGAAATACCTACCCGCTGAGTCTCTACACTGGAAAGAAGCAAAGTCTCAGGAAGTAACATTAACCTGTACGTGAACCCAGCCTTCTGCAAGCGTGTATATAACTTAAGAGGGTTTCCCTAATCAAACCCAGGGAACAACCAATGAGTTTTGGAAGTCTAGAAGGTTCCATAGGAAAAACACAAAAAATTGTAGGAGAGAAGAGATTGTCTCAAGAGCAAGAAGGAGCTAAGCCCTGCTGACCCGGGGGCAGGTGACTTATGTCCACGTCACCCAGGAGCAGAGCAGTGACCCAAGAGGTTGTGGGGCCGTGTAGACCTGCTCTGAGGATTAAGACGCTGCTGCTGTAGAGTCTGTGTAGACTCTCGGGGGAGAAGGCTCACTGGTTATGTCAGAACAGGTGCACCTGCAGAGAGAGAGAGCAAGGCAGCCAAGGTCAGCCTGAGGAAAGAGGAGTGAAGCATACAGCAAGGGTATGATGATTGTATGAGGGCTGTACTCACTTATTATCATTGACCCTACAGGACTTTATTTTTTTTTAAATATATTTTATTGATTTTTTTACAGAGAGGAAGGGAGAAGGATAGAGAGTTGGAAACATCGATGAGAGAGAGACATCAATCAGCTGCCTCCTGCACACACCCCACATTGGGGATGTGCCTACAACCAAGGTACATGCCCTTGACCGGAATCGAACCTGGGACCCTTCAGTCCACAGACCTACGCTCTATTCACTGAGCCAAACCGGTTTTGGCGACCCTACAGGACTTTAGAGAAAGAAGGTAGAGAGAGGACTCAGATCACGCATAGACCTAGATTGGCTGTATAATCTCCTCTCCGGTCTGGTATGGAGTGCCACAGTGAAAGCAGGCATCAACAAACCTCATCTAGAAGCTGGATCTCTTTCAGGCCGCCTGAGCTGTCTGGGTAACCGTGGTGGAGCACCTATTGGCACAGCAGACCGGGTTTTCAACTTGTGAAAGTGACTGCCGCTAAACAAGGGCAGTATGCAAATGAACCGTCACTCCGGCACAAAAAGATGGTGGTGCCCAGAGCCACAAGATGGCAGTGTCCAGTCCTCTCGGCCCCATTGGAGTCCCCTAGTTTGGGAGGGTTAGTGGGGTGGCCTCTGAGAGCGGGCAGTGTGGGTGGCCTGGCAGAATGCTTGCTTTGTCGCCCTGGCGATGAGGCAAGCATTCCACACCTGGCACGGATGGGCCTCTGGGTGCAGAGAGTCTGGGGGCAGCAGGTGTGGAGGGCCAGGCCCTGCCGAAAGCTATTGACACACGGGTTTAGTTTGAACATAAATGTAACGAGGGAATTGCAGTTATTATTTATGGTAACGATGACAAGGGACCCGATAAATGACTATAATAGCCCAGCGGGTGTGTCTCCCTGGTTGAGTGTTGACCTATGAACCGGGGGTCACGGTGCGATTCCCGGTCAGGGCACATTCCTAGGTTGCAGGCTGGATCCCCAGTGGGCGCATGCAGGAGGCAGTTGAACCATGATTCTCTCTTATAATTGATGTTCCTGTCTCTCTTTCCTTCTGCTTTCCTGTATGAAATAAATTAAAATATTTTTTTAAAAAAATGACTATAGTATATATTCAAAATCTGTGAACATGCACAATTTTCTAGATATTATTTGTTCTATGATGATTTGTACAGTTGTCTAGTTTGTAGTTTGTTATTCTCTGAAGTACTGCATTTTGCCTGCTGGAAGTTAGAAAGGTCAATTATCATGCCCAGGTTGTGGGAAGTAGGCATATTAAGTAGAGATTTAATACGCATAACCTCAGTATTTGTATTTTTTAAAATATATTTTTATTGATTTTTTTACAGAGAGGAAGGGACAGAGATAGAAAGTCAGAAACATCGATGAGAGAGAGACATCGATCAGCCGCCTCTTGCATGCCCCACAGTGGAGATGTGCCCGCAACCAGGATACATGCCCTTGATTGGAATCGAACCTGGGACCTTTCAGTCCGCAAGCCGACGCTCTATCCACTGCGCCAAACCGGTCTTGGCTGTATTTTTTTTTTAAGTAGGCTATTATAGCCAGACTACTTTTTCATCACGTGAGGGTATTAAGGGAGTGGGGGAGTATAATCTCTCATTCACGGTTTGCAGAAAAAAAATTGAAATTGTTGCTTTAAGAGAAATAAATTGAGTCTCTAGAGTGTTTATAAGCTGGAATACTGCCAACTAGCTTAATTGTTCAGTGTTTTTATTCTTTAAAACTCATGACCTTTTAAGTTGAGGTGGAAATCTAAAAACAAAAGAGCAAATTAAATAATCACCAGTGAGAATTTATATCAATATTAAAATTCTGATCAATTGTGATCTAAAGTACAAAACAGACATGGCTTTATGAGGGAACACTAGGTTTTCTCAGTCTTGAAACTGACAAACTGCCAATGAAACCACAAAATTGTTTATAGTGAAAAATAAAATAATTGAAACCACTAGTTCTGATTCTATCAAGAATGCACCAGCCAATCCATGGCTGTTTTGCCTGAAAATAAGTTAAGGTGTCTAGTGTATCTTACTAGTTTTAAAAAATAAGCAATGTATTTTTTTCACTCACTTTTCTAATTTTTCCAATTTTATTCCTTTTGATCGTATTTCAGAATACAAATGTCAAAATGATTAAAGCAGTCTGTCATCATAGATACTCATTGTTTTGCTTAGATGGGCATTTAATTACATTTACTAAGCAATACCAAGTTTTATATTACAAAGAAAATACCCAAGGATATCCTGAAGATTAAATATAAAACACCAAGTATTATCTCACATTGCACACAACTATGTTCAAGCATATTATAGAATAGAAATGCTTAGTTACAACAAATTATGTTCTAAATCAGTGCTATTTTTCTCAAATATATTTTTACTGATTTCAGAGAGAAAGGGAGAGGGAGAGAGAGAAATAGGAACATCAATGATGAGGGAGAACTGTTGACTGTCTGCCTCCTCCACATTCCCTACTGGGGATCGAACCCCCACCCAGGCATGTGCCCTGACCAGAAATCTCACCATGACCTCTTGCTTCATAGGTCAGTGCTCAACCACTGAGCCACATCAGCCAGGCTAAATCAGTGCTATTTTCTTATTGAACAAAAATCCCCACTCCCCATAATAATAACAGAAGTTAAGTTTTGCAGAGATATTAGGAAAAATATCATGGGCTTTTGTTTCTAAAATGAGAGATCTCAGTTAGAGGTAATGCATATCTGGGGAAACAGACATCTCCAAGTGATATATGGATTCTGATGATGATCAATATTGGATAGCATTTTTATTGCAGTGCCGGGGAGAATCCCAAATGAAAAAATAGTTTTAAGGTAAACATCTCTAACTGTCAAATCAGATACCGTGAATGAATTAACTTTCCTAAATTTCGGAAGGCCTTTTGTTTCAAAACCAGATTTTCTCTTAAGTCAAAGAGTAATTTATGGCTTACCGCCACTTAATTAGCTTAGAACTTGATTGTTTTCATTGAAATGAAAGGAAACAGGCTATTAATTATAGGCTTAGGCCCAAACTGATGGGAACATCAATACTTTTACTGCAGTTTTCTCAATAAATCCCAGATTATAAAACCCTACATATGCATTCTGGATGCGGGACAAGTTTTATGTCCATTAACATGGAGACAACACATTGATTGCCTGCTATGACATTATTAAAATGAGCTGATGAGACAGCTCCAGGGGAGAAAAATGCTCCAATACAGTTGGCATTCTCTGACATCAGCTTCGCCTTTCTTAAAACAGAATATAGACCATTTGAGCTGTTGTTATTCATGTTAAAGTAATATAATTTGGACTTGAAAACCTCAGTGGTACAGTTTTTAACACAGACATTAAATTATTTCAGTACAGACATTGTAAACGTAGCAATCAAAGCTAACAGCTCTTTGATCCGCTTTATTACCTGATGATTATTGCCAATAAATATGTATTCACTTATTTTCAGATGCATTTGTTAAGAAACTAATCAGTACCATAAATACTTCTTTGATTGAAGGGAAGGGAAATTGCCAGTCTCTCTAATTGTTTGAGTGATAGAAGATAGAATCTGCTATAAAAATGGCAGCTTTGGCCTATGGGATTAGAAATGCAATATTCATACTGAACCTTTGGAGAGAAGGTAGAGTCCAGGAACAGATGGTTGAACCTCAGAGGGAAGGCAGGGCTGGGTGGGGGTGCGTAGGAAGAGATCAACCAAAGAACTTGTATGTGTATTATCTGCATAACCCATGGACACGGATAATAGGGAGGTGAAGGACTGAGATAGGCGTGGCAATGGGCTAGATGGGGCCAATGGGAGAAAAGGGGAACTATATGTAATATTTCCAACAATAAATATTTTTTTAAAAAAAGTAGGGAGGTAAATTCAGTAGTGGTAGCTTTGGAATGCTTTCATCAAAGGATTATTTTCTTCAGTAATTGTGAAATTACCCATCATTTGGTAGTTTGCTAGCAAAGTAATGCGTCAAGTTGGTGGTTTTGAATTTAACATGGATCCAGTGAATATAATTACAGTGGTACCTCGAGATACGAGTGCCCTAACATACAAGATTTTTGAGATACGAGCCGTCGAGCGAGCAATTTTTGCTTTGAAATACGAGCAACAGTTGAGATAGGAGTAATCGTGCAGATCGGCCGGCTGCACACGACCCACCAGTTTACCTCGACTCGAGTGTCTCATAGTTTCCCACGCCTTAAGGTTACGGAACGAATTAAACTCGTACCTCAAGGTACCACTGTATGTTTTTTTGCCCAACCCAATACCTGAGCATGGCTGCAGGCACAGAATAAGGGCTTTTATCTAGCGAGAGTTAGTCTTCTTCCAGATAATGTGAAAAAGAAAAGAAGAGAAAAAAGGGGGTGGGCTATACATGCAGGAGTATGATTAGAATGGTAGGCCAAATGATCAAAGTTAGGCATACACATTTATTGGCATGAAAAGATAGACAATAAGCAAGTGATAAGCAAGAGTGGGTATCGGTCATGGAATCCTTGGAATACAGTGGTACCTCTTGATACGAGTTTAATTCGTAACCTTGAGGCGTGGGAAACTATGAGATGCTCGAGTCACGGTAAACTGGTAGGTCGTGTGGAGCCGGCCGATCCACGCGATTACTTGTATCTCAACTGTTGCTCATATTTCAAAGCAAAAATCACTCGCTCAACAGTTTGTATCTCAACAATCTTGTATGTTAGGGCACTCGTATCTTGAGGTACCACTGTATCTGGGGGAAATTGGACAAAGAATTGTTGGAGTGGTGGATGTAAAGGGGATGAGATGGAGAGAGAGCATTGAATTATTGTAGAGTAGAATATTGCACAACTCTGATTATAGAAAAGTTCAAATAATGTTACTAGTGACATATTATTATTAGTGAGTTTCGAGATGAGTTTTATGAGTCAAGGTTACCGTTTTGGAAATAGAAGGAAAATTTGCGAGTAGAAAGAGTATTTTCGGTGACCCATTTTTCACATACATGGGGCTGTGTCAGTGTTTTGTATAGTGATGTACACTGAGTGGCCAGATGATGATGATCTCTGAACACATAATAATCTGGCCACTCAGTGTATATCCTATATAATAAAAGGCTAATATGCAAATTGTCTCCTCAACCAGGAGTTCGACCAGTAGTCAGGTAGGCCAACCACTCATGTCCCCTCCCCCTGGCCAGGTTGGCCGGACCCCACCCATGCACGAATTCATGCACCGGGCCTCTAATATATACACATACATAATGGTGGCCAGATTATTATGCATTCAGATATCATAATAATCTGGCCACTCAGTGTATATCCTGGTCTCGAGGCTGCCTTACATAGGCTATACAGTGGTACCTCACGATACGAGTGCCCTAACATACGAGATTTTTGAGATACGAGCCATCGAGCAAGCGATTTTTGCTTTGAAATACAAGCAATAGTTGAGATAGGAGTAATCACGCGGATCGGCCGGCCGCACACGACCCACCAGTTTACCACGACTCGAGCGTCTCATAGTTTCCCACGCCTCAATTTACAGAACAAATTAAACTCGTATCTCGAGGTAGCACCGTAGTAACACAATGGAAAGCCACTGGCAGGTAGCACAGTGAAAGAGCTGAGTCAGGTTGGAGGAGATAAAATCAAGGCAAAGAGAAAGCAGGAGAAGGTGGTCTTATCTCTGGTTTTGAGAAGTCCTCTGTTGCTACAGCTTTGTGTGTGTCTACCAGCACTGCACGTGATTCACATAAATATTGATATTTAAGCAGGCGTGGCTCTCCTCCAGGCCTGACTTGTAAAGTGATGTTCTTCTGTGTCCCCCTCCCTTCCCCTCGCTCTAAAAATCAATAGGAGGCATGTTTTTGGGTGAGGGACTCACAGGAACAAAAAAGAATCAGCCTGGCTGGCCTCTGCCTCCTCTCCTGTTCTCTGAGGCTCTGCGCTGGGGTGGCGGGTTGGAGGTTTGGGGGTTCAGGCGGGAGATAGTCTCTTTTCTTTAAGACTGTTGTGGCTTCAGCGTTGGCTCGTCGAGTACAGCTTTCAGCGGAGTGACTAAAACAGGCTTCCCTGCTGTTCTAAAGAACTTCTCTGTGTGGCTCACAGGTTTCTGCTGTTAAATACTTCCTAACGCCCCAAGTACCCGAGGGCTTTTCACTTAAGTTCTTCATGTTTATTCATGCCCTGGCTCTCGCGAGCATCAGCCCCGAGTCTTCTCCTCTTAATGATTTACCTGCTATTTAACGGGAGGGCTGGAAGCTGTGTGATTTTATGGGAACGACGGAATGAAACCGCCTCCCACCACGTGCCCACAGGTGGAAGAGATAAAAGACACACGTGGAGAACAGATCTCAGGAGGACGCGTGGCTCTGGCCCGTGGGGAATAGCAGACAGCAGCAGAATAATTGGGATTAAAATGCCCGCTGCCGTTGTGATGGGTGAGTGCCAGTGGCACATTCCCAGAAAGAAACACACACACGCACACACGCACACACAGGGAAGATGAAAGAAACCTATTCAAATTGTAAGGAGAAAGCTGATGAGATTCTAAGCACATTGGCGAAATTCAATAAGAGATCACTTTTTATTGTGAGTGTCTGTCTCCCTACAATTAAAATTTCAAATCCCTGCTAAGGTTAAAGATGGAGATCTTTTCTATCACCTATTTCTCTTCCACTTTTATGATGTGTTTTCATCAGCAATTTAGCTTAATTATTTTAATTAATATGTTCTGATTAATCACATTTATTTGTCACATATTAAATATAAATACTTAAATAATGAGAACACTCCTTCAACACTAATATATTCTACATTAATTGACCACATATGGTGATTTAGAAAAGAAATCTGTACTTAGGAGGTTATTAAATAAAGACTAAACATTATTTTATTACAGTTGTAAATACTATGAGAGTATAATCGATATATATATATATAAAAGCCTAAGCAACCATTACAACTGGTCGACCGAAAGACCAGTTGACTGTTTGCTATGATGTGCACTGACCACTAGGGGCCAGATGCTCAATGCAGGAGCTGCCCCCTGGTGGTCAGGGCGCTCCCACAGCCAACCTCCCACTGCTGGCCAACCTTTCATGACCCCTACCCCCCCAACTGGCTGGCCCTGATTGGCCCCAATTGCCCCCCCCAATTGTTGGCAGTCAGAGGGATCCCATCTATGCATGAATTTGTGCATCAAGTGTATTCAAATGTGTGCCCAATAAGATGCTAAATAAAAAGATACAAAGTTAAAACATTAATCCATTACGTGTAAAAAATGTTAAATTCTTAAGCTTTAACAGAATGCATTTGCTCAACCATCTTTCCTAATCTTAAAGACAAAGAAACCTGTGGTGCCTTTTGTATTCCATTGACTGACATAGTTGTAAGATGCTAATTTTAAACAGTTTGCCAATGAAGAATGTCAATCAGGACATGGACATTCTCTTTACGGCAATGTTTTTTGTTTTGAAACATAAACAAATGCTAACACCCATATTGCACATGCTGGCACATATGATAATTGCATTGAATCTTACTACATACCGATTAGCCATTAAGGTCTAGAGGCGTGGAAGATTTTTCTAGAAGATAGTCACCTTGATTAGCACAATTTTTGAAATGTCACCTCAGTGCATCCTTTTCACATGGGTAATTAAGATGTGATGGCTTCTCTCCGGAAGCTGTGATAATCATAGTTTTGGGGTCCTGTGGTGCAAGCTCAGTGCATGTATAGGTAGAATTGGGCTTTTATCAGAGTGCCTCCTGGCGACTGGGATTCTGGGAAATAGCAAAGCTGCTCTGTGAGTGATCAACAGCCTGTTCTTTGACCCGGAGACCTCCTGGACTCAGTCAGGACAAATAAATAAAAAATATAGACAGAAACACATAGCAATACTGAGTTAAAATGACTTTATAATGTCTTCCGTGTCCTTTTTGGCTTTAAAATCTAGTGTTCAGTTTCTACCCAAAATGCTTGAGCACCGGTCTGTGCCAGGTAGAATGCGAAGTTCTTCCACATGCGTTGTCTTCATTCAGTTGATGCTCCAAGATTGAAGACCGTAATTTAAATAATGCAGTCAAATTTATACTGACTTGTACCATTTCAGAATATATTTTGGAAATCGTAAGCATGCTTATCACAAAAAAACCTTATGTTTAAAATGTATTATTTATATCAGTCTGTACCCTCTTTTAAATCCTTTTGCCTTCAACTATGTAACATACCAGAGGTTTCTTTCTCTCTCTTTTTCTCTACGACAATCCCCAACTCCACCAGCATGCCAGGAACATTTTAACTAGGAAGTGCCTTGGGCTCATAGACTAAACAACCAATAGTAGGCTGGTATGTGAAAAACCAACTTGTTGATATTTAAACAAGTGGACTTCGCTGCAAATCTCCTTTGAATGCATATGAGTTTGGAGCCCTAACTATATTCACACACGGAAACATACCTTTTTTAAATGTTGAATTTATTAGGGTGACCTTGGTTAATAAAATTACACAGCTTTCAGGAGGTAAAAGAGGGTAAAGGGGGGGAAGTGGTGATGGAAGGAGACTTGACTTGGGGCGGTGAGCACATAGCATACACAGATGATGCATTGTAGAAATATATCTTTTGATGAACTCAACTGTATTCAAGTTCTCGGAAAATTCCAGCGGTATTCCCCCCCATTAAGTTAAGAATGCTTTAGTTGCTAGAAATAAATCAAACACTTTTAGGGAAAAAAAAATAATTTAAGGCGTACTCTCCCAAGTTCTCTGGATTCAAGGAGATTGATTGGTTGAGCTGAGCTCATGCTAATCGGATGTGTAGAGTGCATACCTTTGGCCAGTTTGACCCTCTCTATTGTAAGAAGACACACAAGTCTCACACATTAACAACATTTTAAAGTAGACCCATGCCAGTCAGTAGAATGAACACAATTTCAATATGAAATTTTTAGGCATTGTTTCTTTGCCTGGACAATTTATAAATTGAAAATGAAATCTGAGTGATTTGAATACCAGCATACGCACCGGTAGCAAACATCACTCCATAGTCCTCCCTACAGTACTCACAAGTATATGATCAATGTGCAGCTTGCTATCTACTTGTCAAAGCGACCATCAATCATCCACTCTATTTTCATATAACATTACAAAGAAAATTTACAGTCAAAAATAGAAAAAAAATCCAATTTCCCTGGGTAATTATATTCACCGTCTTTATAAAATAAAACTTCAGAAAAATTATCCTTGTCAAAGTTTTCTTTTTATTTTGTTTCCTCCACTCCGGTGACTCGCTAACAACTAACATTGTTATTTTCCTTCATCTAATTTAATAAGGAACATTAATCATCCATTAGTTGGTTCTTTAGCTTAATGTTATTTGCTCTACTCCACAAATAAGACAGCTATGGTTTGAAGTTGTTAGCATTGGAATTCTATTAGGATATAGCATTTATCTTGTCCCTTCATATTAGTTCAGTTAATTGCATTTGATTTTTTATTATTCTATTTAATGAAAAATATACACTGTTCTACGTAGGGTTGGCCTTAGGCAAAAAGAGTTAAGCATATTAACGTGTCTTCTATTTTTCCTCTCTATTCATTGCTCTTCCCTCCTATTTAGGAAGGCTCTCACACACACACACAAAAAGTTAATAAATAAAATGATTGATTACAATGTTGGCTTTCAAGCATCATTACGAGTGAACAGCCAAGAGCCTGGGGTAGCCGAACCTTCCAGAAGGCTGCTGTTGTCTGATGTGTTTGTAAATCGGCCACAACTGTTTAATAACCTCAGTGGACTGAATTGGCTAATAATCGGATTCAAGATAAAACCTCATGCACATATCAATATATGAGCAGGCAAAGGTAATGGAAGGAACGCATTAAATGTCTTCTCTCTGAAATCCGATAGCCCAGCCGAATGTGGGCGAGAATAAATTCCCATTAATGGCGAGGCGGTAGAAAATGAACCATGAACAGCCCTCCTATGAGCACATTAGCAGTCAGTGCTGTGTTGTGACAAAAGGCAGGATTTTCTGAGGCTCAAAACAATGCAGAAGTAGGAACTCTGAAAGGTAATCAAGCAGCGAGGCTGCTTTTACTAGAGGTTTTCTACCGAGAGGAGTGGGGGTGGGGAGGTCTCTTTGTATAGGGGGACTTTGATCTCATGACTTACCTGCTCCCCCCAAGACCCTGTGTCTCAACACCATCACGATGTGTGTTCGGCGTCAAGATAGACATTTTTGGGAGACACACACCTTCAATCCACGGCACCCGGAAAGCAATCCTGTTTTGCTTCCTGCATGCATAGGAGAGGAGAGAAAATACTAATCTCCAGGTGAAAATCTAAAGGCAGAAGCCCACCTAAACATTGGAATTCTCTAATTTTGAGTTTCTTGCCTTGTTTTGCTTTACAAAATTTGACTTTCTCCTCCTCCTCCTCCTTTTTCTTCTTCTTATTAAGTCTTCATTGTTGAAAGTATTATGTAGGTCCTCTTTGTCCTCCATCAGCCTCTTCCAGCCCACTCCCATGCCCCCTTCCCAGACACTCACGACCCCATTATCCGTGTCCATGGTTATGCGGATGTACTTACAAGTTCATTGATTGATCTCTTCCCACCCACCCTCCCCTGCTAAATGCTGCCAGAGGGGGCATTTCCCTGTTTGACAACAAAGATGCCTCCCTGGGTTGTCCAAGGACTCGCAGTTATTGGCACCTTCAGTTACCAGCTGAATACAAGATCGAGCAACGACCTTCTTCTGGGGAATGTTCCCACAGACCAGACACTGCCTAACACTCCGCCTGAATGGATTTCCTGGTCTCATAGGGAAAACACGAAATTGGCAGGCCTCCATTTGTTTCCCTTTTGACCGTCTCACCGTCACGCACACACACAAACGGAACATTTTGCCTTCCCCCTGGAACCAGAGGTCTGTGCACTGTGGTCCCTGTCCTCCAATTACACAGCTGATGAGAATCCTTTCATTCTGGGTGTTTCTTCATACTGACTGTTGTACTTGTTGCTTTTTTTTTTAATATATATTTTATTGATTTTTTACAGAGAGGAAGGGAGAGAGATAGAAAGTCAGAAACATCGATGAGAGAGAGACATCAATCAGCTGCCTCCTGCACACCCCACAGTGGAGTTGTGCCCACAAGCAAGGCACATGCCCCCTACCGGAATCGAACCTGAGACCTTTCAGTCCGCAGGCCGACGCTCTATCCATTGAGCCAAACCAGTCTCGGCACTTGTTGCTTTTCACTGCGTGAAGTTCATGATTTCCAAAATGTTAGGGCTGGAAATGTGTTACAAGATCATGTTAACTTGTCCAAAGGCGATTTTCCCTTCTCTTACTGCAGTGATATTTAGCCATTGAGTGTAATGGAACTTTATGCAGTGCATTCTGCAGATTAATCTAGTCAATTGCTTTCCTAATTTTTACATGCACACATATACCTATATGTGTGTAAATAATTAAATGCTATTATTATTTATATATATCTATATAATTTTATTCACCTTAAAAACGTAATTACTTCTTTGATTTGTATTTTCAATAGGATTTTATTATTTTAAAAATTTGCTTGCCCTGCCGGCTCAGTGATTGAGTTGCAAGCTCGATCCCCAGTAGGAGGTGTGCAAGAGGCAGCTGATCAATGGTTCTCTCTCATCATTGATGTGTGTCTCTCTCTCTCCCTCTCCATTCCTTTCTGATACCAACAAAAATATATTCTACAAGAAATTTAAAACATTGTTTCTTAATTATAGTGCTATAATGTGTAGTGCTTGAAGTAGAATAAGTAAAAAAGGGTAAAACAGTAAGAGGGTCTGTTTCAGTTTTTATATTTGTTAAACTATTTTCACAGGCACCTGCCAATTTCTGATGCAGTTTATCTCACCCTCTTCCCATTCTCAGTCCAGGAGGCAGCTTGTTTAGACTTTTTTCCCATTCGTATCTCCCATCCTGTCCAGAGCTGCGGTTTTTGTTGCTTATATATTGTGATCCATTGGGGGACAGCAAGCCACAGTAATATCTAAGGTTTTCCTACCACTCCCAAAACAATTTTCACTGGCTGGTGGCTGATATTACTCTTGGTGAAAACACATCCCTGGGTCAGAAGAGGCTAATATTTCCCCTGGAATTGTCCCTACAAAGGCCTTTTCACACACACAAAATTAAGTTTATGTTTCAGACATTTCCATTCATTTTCTTCTTTATAACTACCTTGTTTGGAAAATCCTTGTAAGATGTCCCACTTCAGAGAGCCAAACATTACAATAAAAGCAGCCCTGCCTGCATGGCTCAGTGGTTGAGCGTCAACTTATGAACCAGGAGGTTATGGTTTGATTCCCAGAGGGGGCCTGCAGGAGGCAGCCAACCAATGATTATTTCTCATCATTGATGTTTCTCTCTCTCCCTCTACCTTCCTCTCTGAAATCAATACACACACACACACACACACACACACACACACACACTGAGTGGCCAGATTATTATGATGTCTGAATGCATAATAATCTGGCCACTCAATGTGTGTGTGTGTGTGTGTATGTGTGTATACACATTATATATCTATCTATATCTATATCTATACCTATATCTGTCTATCTATCTATCTATATTATTAGAGGCCTGGTGACTGAATTCGTGCATGGGTGGGGTCCAGTCAGCCTGCCAGAGGGAGGGGACATAGGCGATTGGCTAGCCTGCCTATGGTCAAACTTCTGGTCGAGGGGACAATTTGCATATTAGCCTTTTATTATATAGGATATACATTGAATGGCCAGATTATTATGCATTCAGAGATCATCATAATCTGGTCACTCATTGTGCGTAGGGGTCATTCACACACACATATACTAGAGGCCCAGTGCACGAAATTCATGCACAGGGGTGTGTTTCCCTCGGCCCAGCCTGCACACTCTCCAATCTGGTGGGATTGGGCCTAAAGAGGCCATCAGACATCCCTCTCACAATCCAGGACTGTTGGCTCCCAATTGCTCGCTTGTCTGCCTTCCTGATTGCAACTAACCACCTCTGCCTGCCAGCCTTTTTGCCCTTAATTGCACTCCCCTGCAGGCCTGGTCACCCCTAACTGCCCTCCCATACAGGCTTGATTGACCCCAACTGTTGAATGAATGGGCAGATATACATCACGTTATTCATTTTTATGTGTGCAGAAAGATTGGGGGATCTAAAGGTTGTCTACCTTAATTGATCTTCTCCATTGACTTCCCGTTGAAGTCTCTTAAATATGATAAAAATATTGAGCATGTATGTTCCATGAGAACCACTAGTACCTTTCTTATAATTAGTGTATCATGCTCATTAGGTGGTCTCATCTCAAGTATATTCAGGTCCCTAGAAATTCCTACATATTATTTACCATTATGCCTCAGATGAACAATTTACTAATATTAAAAGAAAAGAATTAGTCTTTTCCTGGCCTATTTCATCTCTGCCAGAGTCAAAGCATAAAGGCACAGGGTTTATCTGTCAGGTCCTTGAGTTCAACAGTGATTATCCTCTTTCTTACCCTAGAAGACATAATTCTAAAGTTTGACAGCTAGCGCGACCCGGAATCCTGCTCAACATGACTAGTCTGCTCTTGTCAAGTCTTAGAATCACACATGCTGGGAGCTGAGGCAGGTGAGACTCAACCCCCACCGGCCTCCAGAAAGGCGAGTCTGCTGTCACTTTCATAAGGTCTTACCAGCACCATTTATCACATGGAGCGCAGGATGGAGGGATCAGAGAAACTCCTGTTAGAATATATATATTTCCCTGCACACACGTGAAAGCAACATTCCAACCTGCGAAGTAGGCCACGG
Source organism: Lasiurus borealis (assembly GCA_004026805.1). Taxonomy (NCBI): domain Eukaryota; kingdom Metazoa; phylum Chordata; class Mammalia; order Chiroptera; family Vespertilionidae; genus Lasiurus; species Lasiurus borealis. The sequence goes on along the minus strand of PVJN01002114.1, from coordinate 11,148 downwards.
CTAGGTTTTCTGTTTTTAAAAATGTGCCCTTTGGTAATTATACTATCAATCAATACAAAGCCAGATCGAACCGTAGGTTCACTCAAGGATAAACAGAGCTCATTTGCTCTCCCTCTGCGGTGCCGCTGTTCTCCTCCCTCGCCGAGCGCAGAAAGACACTGTTCAGACCGAAGCCCGAACCATGTAGAACAGATGGCCGCTAGGGAGGATTTTATTAAAATCATAGTGGAAAGTCCTTCAGGTTTGCTAAAGCATTGTGTGTTACAAAATAGGAATCACCTTCATTTTTATTATCACTTCAATCCTCATTTCCAGGAAGAAAAAAAAAAAAACGTGTGTGTGCAGCTACTGAGCTGATGGGGCTCAGGTACCCCTAAGAAGTGGAATTTTTTTGGCTTTTGCTGTGTAGGTGTCATCCTAACCGCCCGGCTCTGTGCCAATTTGTGCTGTGACACTTTTCATCATGAAAGTCCCAGCCAATCTGTGGAAAGTTCTAGAAAGGACTGACTGGAGGAAAAGGGAGGGATGGAAGGCTGAAGGGAGAGAGGGAGTCTTGCATTTTGTATTATTTAATGAAGAGCGTTGAGATGTTCATGGGAGTAATGGGAGGGAAGCAGAGAAGGAGAGCGAGGAAGACAGAGAAGAAAAGGGAAGGGAAGGAAATAGAGAGAGGAGAGAATTAAAGGGGAATTTAGAATGCTTCTGGAAATACCTCCACGCTTATAACCTGTAGCAACTACACTGAGTGACCAGATTATTATGATCTCTGAACGCATAATCATCTGGCCACTCAGTGTCTATCCTATATAATAAAAGGCTAATATGCAAATTGTCCCTTCCACCAGGAGTTTGACCAAGAACCATGTTGGCCAACTGCCCATCCCTCCTCCCCCTGGCCAGGCTGGCTAAACCCCATCCATGCACAAATTCATGCACTGGACCTCTAACACACACACACACACACACACACACACTGAGTGGCCAGATTATTATGCATTCAGAGATCATAATAATCTCACCACTCAGTGTATCTCACACAGGCCCTGCCCCTAATACAGGCAAGGACGTATATTAAGCAAACAACCAGAGGGCGGCTTTCCCATCAGGATTGTATTTCTGCGGATATTTTAATAACATTAATAACTTTTATGCCACACAGTAAAAGACACTCTAGCTCGAATTGCATCATTAAACGCTTAGCAGGTTTGCATGCCGGCCCCGTTATGGCTGTCCATTAACTTCACCAGCAACCAATGAGGACCAAACCCACCACGCTGAAACATTTACTTTAATTAACATCATTAAAATAACAATTAAATCCTGTGTCAAGGACGCCCATGGCTTTAATGGTGTCCAACCCAACGAATACTTCCGTGTTTTATTGTATTTGGCTTTGATGATAGGTGCCACCTTCTTTATCTCTCGGCTCCTCCTGTGGCATCGATGACAGCACTGTGCCCTCCTCCCCTCTCCCTTCTAGCTTCCTTTCTTGAATCTTCTTCCTCTTCCCACCATGCCAAGTGAGAGTCCTAGGAATACTGTCTCAGTCCTGGGCTCTGTATCTGTCTAATCTAATATACTCTCTTAGATTTAAATAGAGCACATGCTGACAACCTCCATTAGTGTGTCATTAAAGATGGCTGTTCACACTCAGCGAGTTATGAAAGGGATAAGCATTTTCTTCACTGGACTTTCCCACAGCTGAATATAAAATAAAAACTATGGAGCCGAAACCGGTTTTGGCTCAATGGATAGAGCGTCGGCCTGCGGGCTGAAAGGTCCCAGGTTCAATTCCCAGTCAAGGGCATGTATCTTGGTTGTGGGCACATCCCCAGTAGGGGGTGTGCAGGAGGTGGCTGATCGATGTCTCTCTCTCATTGATGTTTCTGACTTTCTCTCTCTCTCCCTTCCTCTCTGTAAAAAATCAATAAAATATATTAAAAAAAAAAAACTATGGAAATACTACACTGTCAAAAAATGTACATTCATTTCCCTAAGTAAAAGGTAAAGGTACTTGTCCCTTGCATATCAATGATATGAGTTGACTTCCCTTCCCCTCAATAATTTTGAATTCAAGCAGTCCCTTTATTATACTCTTATAAGGCTAGATCTTAAGTATTATTTTTAAGACATTAAATTGTTTGCACATTTGACACTGCTCATTATTTGTTATCCATACCTGGTACTGCATGTAAACATAATAAACTCCCAACAAAAACATATTGAATGGTCGAAACCGGTTTGGCTCAGTGGATAGAGTGACTGAAAGGTCTCAGGTTCCATTCTGGTCAAGGCATGTACCTTGGTTGCGGGCACATACGTTCCCAGTAGGGGGTGTGCAGGAGGCAGCTGGTTGATGTCTCTCTCTCATCGATGTTTCTAACTCTCTATCCCTCTCGCTTCCTCTCTGTAAAAAAAAAAAAAAAAAAATCAATAAAATATATTAAAAAACAAACAGACCATATTGAATGAATCAATGTGATGCCATTTACAACTTCACCCCAAGCAGCAGTATTACTAACCCAGTACCCCAACAGCAGAGTTGTCTAAAACCAGGAAACCTACACTGCGTATTGTTTTTAATATTTTAAAAGTTGTTCATGAATTATTTGAGTGGAAATTCGTTGGGTAGCACCAAGGAATTCATAACAAGATGATACTTTAACCTACAGATATTAAGCCTCTACCATACAATATATTTTTAAAATTAAAACGAGAACCATATTTCGTTTTCGTGGAACCCTAATTAAATTAGTGCGCAAAATGGATTACGACCATAGAGGAGGAAGGAAAATTAGAAGCCTTCTTTTTCATCCCAACGTGTCTACATTCTGCCTTCCCACTAATAGCACTCTACCTCCACCAAGGATAGGTCTTATAATAAAATGTTAAACAGAAAGAAAAATATATATAGTTTCTTAATGGCTTAAACCAGAAGACTTTACAGGAAGTAGATGATGATGGTCAAGCAATCGAGGGGATTTAAATCAGAGCAGTTGGGGAGATTCCAGGAGAACCTCGTCTTTAAATCCAGCCCTTGGCTAAATTACAGGGTAACACAGATTTATTTGGAATGTCTTCAACTATAAAGTTGAGCAACCTTTGTGAGGCTCTGGAGAGGACAATATTTTATTTTGAGCCTAACAAATTAAAGATCAACCTTGGCCATCTGGGCCTGTAATAAGAACAAATAGCAGAAGCGTGGTTAGTAAATATCATAGTGTAATTTACAGACATTTTCTAATTCCTCTGATGGTCAATTCAATTTATTCCTGTAGCCCTTTATTTCAGATAAATTTCCTTTTACTTTATCAATACATTTGCAAGGAGTACAGAACAGTTGAAGTTGTGTATAAAACCCGGGAATCTAATGCATTGTAAGTAACACAGTGCGGTCCTCATAAATTTGCTACAAATAATTTTCCCTTCTAGATTTATTTAAGAAATAAAGGTTATTGAAGTGAATTATAAATGGGATATTTCTAGCTTATTCATTGTCTATTAGATTAGCTTGGAAGGACTGGAAAAAAAAAGATACTGATTACAGGCATTTTTCACAAGATAACACTAACCACATGAAATATTTCTAGAAATACTACCTATTTTAAATTGCACCATAGAGTCACATTTTTATTTTACTGTGTCATTTTACACTCGCAGTATTTTATTTTTTCACTCTTACGTCAAATATTTCATTCTTATTGGCAATTCAAAGTAACATGTAAGTGGAAAGATGAAAATGAGATGCAAGGAAAATGCTTTTTGACAACAGCAAGTTGATAATGAGTTGCTTATGCCTCATGAGGAGAGGACTCTGCGTTCTTGGTTTTGCATTTGATTATTTTATATTTTTCATTTTAGCAAAGAACCGCTGCTACTAGTTTACTATGATGAAATGAAAATATTTTAAAGTGATAATGAACTGGTTTGCTATTCTAATGATTGGTTGCAATAGATGAACTCCAAAATGAAAAGATAGGATTTAATCCTAAGAGGACATTTAAAAAGTTGGACAATCTGTCTTTATTAACATTATTGATAGAAATCAAGTAAATTCTTAATCAAATTACCCCATATTTAAGACGTCTCAGTTTAGAGATATCTCATTGGCCACATACTTCTCTCCATCTACACTGAGTGGCCAGATTATTATGATCTCTGAACGCATAATAATCTGGCCACTCAGAGTGTGTGTGTGTGTGTGTGTGTGTGTGTGTGTGTGTGTTATATTAGAGACCCAATGCATGAATTTGTGCATGGGTGGGGTCTGGCCAGCATGTACAGGAGGAGGGGCAATGGGTGGTTGACCAGTCTGCCTGCTGGTCGAACTCTTGGTTGAGGGGACAATTTACATATTAGCCTTTTATAATATAGAATATATACTGAGTGGCCAGATTATTATGCATTCAGATATAATAATAATCTGGCCACTCAGTATATATATTTTTACATACTTTCTCCAATTACTTAACTTTCTTCTTTATCAGTAGCTGAGAAGTTTTTTAATCTAAAGTTTTTTTCTATACTACACTTCTTTTTTCTTTTATAGTTCTAATTCCTTTCTTAATACCACCATCTTCTTAAGAATTCAATTTAACCTGTCATTTATAGAGATATTGATATAACTAATGAATTATATACTCTGTTCATTTTATTCATCCTACCAATTATTAGCTTTATCTTCTTCTCTGTCCTCAGGTGACAAAGACTTGGTCTCTACCTTCTAATATCTCAACCTTCCATACCATTGACCATCATACTTCCACTCATTTGTGACATCATTTCACCTAGATCTTAGGAAAAAAATCCTGCTCTGTAAATCACCTAACAGTGCATCTGGTAGGATGACACAGCTGTGACTGACAGAAAACTACTAAAATGACTTTAAATCTATGATATTATACAGCAAAACTGGAAGGAGAAATCATGGAGGGCTGTCCTCAGGGTATGATGTTATCATCAAGGGACCAGGTTGCTTCTGCCTCTTTAGTCCTCTATGTTCCACGAGTTACTCTCGTGAGTATGGTATCATCACATGGATGCTGAACCTTGACCTTTGTATCCGCATGCCTGGAAGCTGAAATCATCTTACCCCTGTGAGAGTTTATCTTTTATTCTCTTGAAGGGAAGAAACCCCCAGATACACCTGCATAGATCCTATTGGCAGAATTGGGTCACATGGTCACCTTTCACTGAAAGGAAAGTTCAGTTATGTTTCATTCTACATAATCAAGAATGTAAAGGATTCGGAGGGCTGGTAGGCCCCAGATCTACATTTGACAGCATCAGCCACAGCATTTAGCTACATGCAACCTCATAATCTAGCTCCCAGCCTATGCTGTCAGCTTCCATCTCAGAGATTTTCATCCAGGGCTGGTACCACCTCCTTTAATAGAACGTGAAAACTGACGGGGGCATTTCTGATTGGTGAAGACTGAGTATTGCTGCCAGCATTGTAGAGCATTCATGCCAGGAACGTTCAAAGCTCGCATTGTGTGTGTCATTGTCACCTGTCAGGGCATTCCCATCAAAATTGGTGGCGGCATCCACTTGGTTAAATCCAATCAGCTTCGGATTTCCTTTATCGCCAAATCCTAATTAGCATATATTTTATTGGCACCAAAGTAAACATTTTCACTGCCTCCTCTTCTTCTACTGTATCAGTAAATAGATGACCTCTCGTTTCATTATGAAAAGAAGTTTTGTCCTGAGTACGTACTTGCATTTAATGCACGTGTCAAAGCATCAGAATAGGGTAGACTCTCATGCCAGAATGACCTAGAAATCCAGGAAGATCATTCTGTTCGTACCTTTTTGTATCTACTTTTATCAAATACCAGATGGTCTGGAAAGGTAAGATAATGCCAATGAGTCTCAAGGTATTCCACAGCAATTAGTTTAGCATTCAAGGTCAAGCTGCCATTGTCCCACTCAGTAGAACAGTCTAATTTATAAGTGAGTTGTGTGTTTTCCCCAGCAAAGAAGAAAACTCCTCTCTTCTACTTAGAATTACTGTATATGAAAAGATATCACGAATAAGCTATTGTATACATTGTTAGAGATTATTCTATTAGAGATAAGGATTAAATGTCAATTAGGCAAATGACATGTTTTCTTTTACTAAAAAGAAATGATTCTCATATATAAGAAGAGGTGGTAGTGTGATGATAATCACAAAAGTGATGACTTTTGTAAGCTACAAAAAATGAGAATAAGAAAAATGCATGAGCCGAGACCGGTTTGGCTCAGTGGATAGAGCGTCAGCCTGCAGACTGAAAGGTCCCAGGTTCGATTCCGGTCGGGGGCATGTACCTTGCTTGCGGGCACAACTCCAGTAGGGGGCGTGCAGGAGGCCGCTGATTGATGTCTCTCTCTCATCAATGTTTCTGACTTTCTATCCCTCTCCCTTCCTCTCTATGAAAAATTAATAAAATATATTTAAAAAAAAAAGAAAGAAAAAATCATGAAAGAGAAATGAGGATACGTGTGTAATATTCCTGGCCAACATTTCAAACAGAAAATAGAGCCTTATTTTACAAGGCGCAGGCAAGGCATGCAACTTTTGCCAATAACGTAAGCTAGATCAGTCAGCCTTCTTCATAATTTATTTCTGATGAACCCCTCATAAATAAGTTATGTTTTCAGGTGCAGATAAAATTTTACTGAGGTCATAATTTTAGTTAACTATGATTAGGAGTTTTTTCTGAAAACAATTTTTTTCCCCTGCAGATTTCACTGAAATAAAGCAAATTGGTAATTGCAGAGACTAAAGTATATCATCCTAAATTATCATGTATGCATGTATGTACGTTCATACATATATTTAGTAATTAATCACATGAGATCTTTGTCATGTTCTTTAGATGCTCAGCTTAGAAGACCAGCCTTGTTTTCACTTTTAGGAATTCCTGTGGCTTCTCGCATTCACGTTCTCCCTTTCATGTTATTTCTGAACAAAACAGTCAATACTAAGTGACTCTTCCTATCGCTTGCTTGGAATATATTGGCTATAATATAGAACGCGCAGCCTGGAGTGGCAATAGTGGGAGTGAATTTTGAAAGTGTGGCCAGTACTTGAGTAGTTTCACTCGGGGAGAATGAGACAAATGCAGCCGCTAGCATTTGTATTTTCTAAGAGATTCTAACTCAATTTATGTAGTCAGTTCTACCTTTATGTAATGTCTTCCAAAATGGTCTTAAATTACCCAGAAACAGAATCTGACACAGAGGAAACACAATAATGTATTGATTGAATGAATGAATGCCATACTTTTCTTCCATATCAAATTATTACGAAGGACCCAGCTGAACTTCTGGGCCTACTGGCTGGCAGGAGATGTTGACCTTGGCACTGAAGAGGGCATTTCATCAAGACTTGGGCACCTGGTCTTGACAGGGATTGGGGCAGAGTGGGTGGTACAGACACAGGAAATAACCTTGCAATATATATATATTCTCTGAAATCCTGACAATGAAATTCACTCTTCTGTGTTATCCAATTACACTTTCAAAGGAAAATCATCTTGTGATAAGTCACTTATAACAATTGTTATCATTCTGGTTGCAGTGTTTTCTTCAAAAAGAGTAATGTGTTAAGATAGAAATTGTAAGAGTGGGACAAATCCTTTTATGATACATAAGCCATACGTAAGATTTTGTATCCATGTAGATCTTTCCAAAGAATATTCTACTCATTGATACCATAGCCCAATAGACTACACAGTGTGTCCTCGACTGTAGAACTTGGTTAAATATTTTTATACCTTTCTACATGTGTGTTTTGGGTCAACACAAAAAGTTCTAGAAGGGTGCTAAGACCGGTTTGGCTCAGTGGATAGAGTGTCGGCTTATGGACTGGGAGGTCCCAGGTTCGATTCCGGTTGGGGGCATGTACCTTGCTTGTGGGCACATCTCCACTGTGGGGCATGCAGAACGCAGCTTAATGATGTCTCTCTCTCTCTCTCTCTCTCTCTCTCTCTCTCTCTCTCTCTCTCTCTTTCTCATCGATATTTCTGACTTTCTATCTCTCTCCTTCCTCTCTGTAAAAAATCAATAAAATATATTTTAAAAAAAGTTCTAGAAGGGTGAAAATTCCATATGTATTTTAAAATTAATCTACACTCAGTATGTTATCCAGTTCCCTTCATTCTCATTTATTTTGCACTGATTGTCTTTAGAGCGTTGACTTGTAGAGACCTCATTCCACATGCTTTCCTTTAATAAAGATTTTCGAGGGTTTACTGTAACTATATCTGCCAGAAATATTTTTGGTGACCAAGACTCACAGGAGGAAAAGGTAGAACCTGTGCTCAGAGAGTTTATAAATATTCTTCCTAAGTGTTGCAGTGCTTACAATGTACACCGATAAAGTGATATTTTGCTCAGGAGGCCGCGGCTAATTCAACTTTATTGAAATTGTGCTGATACACCTCATATTTTAATTCTTCTTGACCAGGGCATTTTTATTTACCCAGATTCAACACCATGGGAACCCCGAAGGCATTACTGTTGTCTGGGTATTAACTTATCAGTCTCAGATCTGGCAATTTGGAGAGCTTCCTGCTTACCAAAGGATCTGAACTATTCTCTGTCAGTTTTCCTTATGAAATGTTCATTTTCTCTCTAATCGAAGAGGCCTTTTTATAGAGAAATTGTCATCTTTGCTGTACGTTACATTTTCCCGAAGTGTGAGCATTTACAGAGAGTCCCTGAATGTTATGCAAATTAGGACAGCGTGAAGGACACTGGGAAAGAAAGTTGCCTGTAAGACATACTTCAAGCGACTAATATTAATACAACTTTGACCTTCTTCCCTTTATCCTGGCACCGCAGTGTGAATTTGTGGGGCATGCACATTATCTGTTCGTGGCGAGTGGTGTCTATTTTCTGACAGGCTAGCGCATTTGCTATCTTCTTGACAAAAGACTGTATTCCACGAGTTTATTCTCCTTGAGCTCCAAAGCAGAGAATGCAAAGTCGATTACTAAGTTGCAATGATATTATGATTTTCAAGTAAAAATGTTTTGTTTCTAGAAAGCCATTCCAAAGGGACCATTTGTTGGAACAGGTTTAATCAGCTGCTAATCTCCTTCCACTTTTCTATTTAAACGTAGACATCTCAATCCTATCAGCTCCATTTGTAACCGAATCCACAATTGGCTTGCTGTTAAAACCGGCTTGATGCTCATTCCGGACCGGCCATAAAACGCATAAAAACGAGCCAAAAAAATGCATGGAAAGATTTCTAAGTCAGACAGCTCGAATGCTTAAACGTTTACAAAAGAAACAATACTGAGCAGTGTAGAGGTATATCAGAATAACATCTTTACGTCGTATAAAACCACTTACTATGCGATTCAGAGTCAAGTTCCCATAACTATAAATCAGAAGTCACTTGGAACTGATGCAAAAGAAAAACATAAACATGGAATGTTTACAGCTGGGATAAAGGGAGAGAAAAGACAGGAGGATGATAAGCAGACTCTGTTTTGAAGAAAGAAACGGATAAATTGTTGATTATCGGGATGGAAGAAAATGAGACAAGGACCGTTGATTTAAATGGAAGATGACCTCACCGAAGAGATTTGTCATTAGCACGGTCCCAAAAGGTTATGACATGGAGATGGGATTAGGGACTGTAGGGCAGATGCATCAGATGCTGAGAAGTCCTGATGGACAATACAGTGGCACCTCGAGATACGAGTGCCCTAACATACGAAATTTTTGAGATACGAGTTATTTTTGCTTTGAAATACAAGCTACATTTGAGATAGGAGTAATCGCACGGATCGGCCGGCTGCACACGACCCACCAGTTTACCACGACTCGAGCATCTCATAGTTTCCCACGCCTCAAGGTTACGGAACCAATTAAACTCGTATCTCGAGGTACCACTGTACAAGCCTTCCAGCGAAGGACGTATTTGGGGGGTTACCTGGCCCCTAGATGTTGATTTCCTAAGTCTTTCTCTCCCACCCTGCTTTGCGCACTCCCATCTGATGACAGAGAAGGTAGCGGGGGGATTAGGTGCAATAAACTTGGAGGCGTTACTCTCCAAAACAGGACGTCAGGGTTTTCTGTGAGGCGGTTCTCGCACGTTCTCTGCGGGTTTAATTTTCATGGATTCAAAACGTCGAGCGGACTGTCTGTACACAGGTTTTCATTTCCTCTTGTTTACTCTAACGAGTCGCCGGGGCATCCTGGGTTATTAGTTTTCCCAGCTATTAGACTTGATGACTTCCTTTTTCATTTATTTTATTTTCCTCCGTGGTCCTCCAGGAATTCGGCTTTCCAGATAATCTCCTCCCTGCGTGGGGCTTCTTCCCCCCCGGGTTGGATTATTTTTAGCTGGGTCAGAAATATGTCTGGCAAACAACGCGTCGCGCGTGAATTTTTAGAAGTTTATTTCTTTGCTTGAGATATTTCTGCTCTGCTCTCAGCAGGGGTCCATTCCAGAATCTCAGAGGCCTGGGCTCGCGGTAATTTGCAGAATTGCTTTATGAATATGGAGTTCAGGCTGCTGTCCGGACAGTGTGGAAATAAGGACAGTTCTATTTTAAGGTCTCCATCACTTAACTATTCCAATCTACCTGCTCCTCTTGTCCAGGTTTATAAGATGAGTTTGAGGAGTTTTGTCAGCTTTCAGCTACTCTTTAGTTCAGTGGTTCTCAACCTTCCTAAGGCCACGACCCTTGCATACAGTTCCTCATATGGTGGTGACCCCCAACCATGACATTTTGCTACTGTTATGCATCGTGATGTGAATATCTGCATTTTCCCATGGTCTTAGGCGACCCCTGGGAAAGGGTCATTTGACCCCAAAGGGGTCGTGACCCACATGTTGAGAACTGCTGCTTTAGTTGTTCGGTATATTTACTCAGATGTGGTATCCATATCATGGGTTTTAATATTTAATATAAAGAGTCCAGAAAGAAGACCCGAAGCAGGGAGGATTGGAACAGATTGACATACCTCCATGTGGCGGTGGGGGATCAGGAAGAGATAAACCAAAGAATTTATATACAGTGGCACCTCAAGATACGAGTTTAATTCATTCCGTAACCTTGAGGCGTGGGAAACTATGAGACTCTTGAGTCGTGGTAAACTGGTGGGTCGTGTGCAGCCGGCCGATCCATGCGATTACTCCTA
>PVJN01002113.1:104270-124752 GCA_004026805.1 Lasiurus borealis | reverse complement strand
CTGAAAAAAGAGATAGAGGAAGATGTTAACAGATGGAAGAGCATACCATGCTCATGGATTGGGAGAATCAACATCATTAAAATGTCCATACTACCCAAAGCAATCTACAGATTCAACGCACTACCCATTAAAATACCAATGACATATTTCACAGACCTAGAAAGAACTCTTCATAGATTCATCTGGAACAAAAAAAAAACACGAATAGCTACAGCAATTCTGAGAAAGAAGAATAAAATAGGTGGGATCTCAATACCAGATTTCAAGCTATACTACAAAGCAACTGTTCTCAAAACAGCCTGGTACTGGCACAAGAACAGACATATAGACCAATGGAATAGAATAGAGAACCCAGAGATCCACCGAAACCACTATGCTCAACTAATATTTGACAAAGGAGGCATGAACACTCAATGGAGCCAAGATAGCCTCTTCAATAAATGCTGTTGGGAAAATTGGACAGATACATGCAAAAAAATGAAACTGGGCCACCAACTTACACCAAATACAAAAATAAACTCCAAATGGAAACAGGACTTAAACATTAGAAGGGAAACCCTAAAAATACTAGAGGAATCCACATGCAACACGATCTCAGATATATGCCGAAAGAACTTCTTCACTGATACTGCTCCAAAGGCAATGGAAGCTAAAGAAAAAATGAACAAATGGGACTACATCAAAATAAAAAGCTTTTGCACAGCAAAAGAAACCATCAATAAAACGACAAGAAAGATCACTGTATGGGAGAACATATTTGCAAATGTTATCACTGATAAAGGTTTAATCTCCAAAATCTACAGCCAACTTATACAACTTAATAAAAGGAAGATGAACAATCCAATAAAAAAATGTGCAACGGACCTAAATAGAACCTTTTCGAAAGATGAGAGAACGAAGGCCAAGAGACGCATGAAAACATGTTCAAAGTCATTAATTATCAGAGAGATGCATATCAAAACGACAATGCAATACCATCTTACACTGGTCATAGTGGCAATCATCAACAAATCAACAAAGTACAAGTGTTGGCGAGGATGCGGAGAAATTGGAACCCTGGTCCACTGTTGGTGGGAATGCAGACTGGTGCAGCCACTCTGGAGAACAGTATGGAGTTTCCTCAAAAAACTAAAAGTGGAACTCCCATTTGACCCTGTAATCCCACTCTTAGAAATTTATCCTAAGAAATCACGAACACCAATCAAAAAGGATTTATGCACCCCTATGTTCATAGCAGCACAATTTACAATAGCTACAATTTGGAAACAGCCTAGGTGCCCGTCAGCATATGAGTGGATCAGAAAACTGTGGTACATCTACACAATGGAATTCTATGCTACCATTGAAAAGAAGGAATTCTCACCATTTGCAGCAACCTGGATGGAACTGGAGAGCCTTATGCTTAGTGAAATAAGCCAGTGAATGAGGGAGAAGCATCACATGATCTCACTCATTGGTGGATAATAAAGAACATTATAAATTGATGTACAAAAGGATAGATACAGAGGCAGTAAAGCTTCAAAAAGACTGTGAAATTACAGCAGGAAGATTAAAGTTAGGTGAGGTAGATAAGAGATCAACCATAGGATTTGTATGCATGCATATAAGCAAAACCAATGAACATAGACACTGGGAGGGATTGGGGTATGCCTAGGAGGGAGGGGTGGCATGGGGAGACATGTATAAAAAATTAATTAAAAAGAAAAAAAAAGAAAATGACCCATGTGCCCTGGAGAAGAATGTATATTCTGTGGCTTTGGGGTGAAATGTTCAGAAGATGTCAGTTAATTCCATCTAGTCTAGTGAGTAATTTAGGATTGATGTTTCTTTGCTGATTTTTTGTTTAGATGATTTGTCCAATGGTAACAGTGGGGTATTAAAGTCTCTTACTATGATTGTATTGATTTCAATCTCTCCCTGAAAATCCTCCAAGAGTTTTTTTTTTATGTATTTAAGTGCTTATATATTGGGTGCATATATGTTTACCAGAATTATTTCTTCTTGTTGGATTGGTCCCTTTAGTATTATGAAGTGGCCTTCTTTATCTCTTATTATGTCCTTCACTTTAACATCTAATTTGTCAGATATAAGTATAGCTACCCCAGCTTTTTTTTCATTTCCATTTGCCTGAAATACCATGTTCCATCCCTTTACCCTCAATCTGTATGCATCTCTTTTCCTGAGGTGGGTTTCTTGCAGACAGCAGATATATGGATCATGTTTTCTTATCCAATCGGTTACCCTATGTCTTTTGATTGGAGCATTTAATCCGCTTACATTTAAAGTTATTATTGATAAGTACTTAACTGCTGCCATTTTTAGTCCTTACGCCTGAGCTCCTTGTTCATTTCCTCTTTCTTTTTATTACAGCAGACCCTTTAGCATTTCTTGCATTGCTGGTTTGGTGATAATGTATTCCCTTAGTCTTTTTTTGTCTGTGAAGCTTTTGATTTCACCTTCAATTTTGATTGAGAGTCTTGCAGGGTACAGTATTCTTGCATTCAGACCTTCCTTTGCATGACTTTGTCTATTTTTTTCCATTCCCTTCTGGCCTGATGAGTTTCTGTTGAGATGTCCATAGCTAGTCTTATGGGGGTTCCTTTGTAGGTAACTTTCTGTTTCTCTCTCGCTGTTTTCAAGATTATTACTTTGTCGTCAGTGTTTGCCAATTTAATTATAATGTGCCTTGGTGTCGGTTTTTTGGGGTTCATTTTTCTTGGGACTCTCTGAGCTTCTTGGATTTGTGTGGATTTTTTCTTTTCTATATTCAGGAAATTTTCTGTCATTATTTCTTCAAACACGTTCTCTAATCCTTGTTCAGTTTCCACTCTTTCTGGAACCCCAATTTTACGGATGTTGTTTTGTTTCATGTAATCCCAAAGTTCACTTAGACTCTCCTCTTGCTTTTTAACTTTTTTTTCCAGAAGCTGCTGTACTTGGGTATTTTTTTCTACCGTGTCTTCTAGCTCACTGATGCGGTCCTCTCCTTCTTCTAGTCTACTTTTGATGCTTTCTATCGAGTTCTTTATAGCTGTGATGTCATTGTTCATTACTTCTTGTTTATTCTCCACCTCATCTAGTTTCTTCTGCATTTCTTCTTGCTGCTACTTCAACTCCTTTTCGGTCTTCTTCACTTCCTCTTGGCTCTTCTTCACTTCCTCTAGTCTCTTACCCATATTGTCGAATTTGTCTTCTAATCTTTTAAACCAGCTTATGATCGTTTCTCTGAACTCTTTATCTGGCAGGCTTTTTTCTGCTTCTATTTCGTTTACTTCCTTTTCTGGTGAAACCTGCCTTTCTGTCTTATGTGGGCTGTTTCTTTTTCTACCCAGGGTCTTTCTTCTCCGGGTGTCTGGTTATGTAGTTCTCTCTCCTACGTTAATTGAAAAGCACAAACTACAACACGACCAGGTACAGCACACAAGGCACTGAGTCGAAATGTATTCAGGATTTTAATAATCGCAAATAAGGTGACCACCAATGAAGGACAAATTAGGTGTAAATAGAGAAAGAAGAACAGGAAAATGAGGAAAAAAGAAAAGAAAGAAATGCCAAAATCAAATTGGGAGATTGAGAGAAAAAAAAAAGATAAATAAATGAACAAAAAAAATACAATAAAATAAGAAAATAAAAAGGAGAAGGAAAGAGGAAGAAAAAAAAGTCAGAGAGAAAAGAAAGCGTATAAGAGAAAAAGGGAACAAAATATAAATGTCAGTAGACAACTCCAATAGAACAGTCACTAATCCCAATAAAGGCCAGCAACCAGTACCTAGAGATTAATACAAACTGCAAATAGCAACTGGTATCGAGGGAGGTGAGGGAAAAGCGGTAGAAAACAAAGCAAGCAAAAAGCAAAATAAAACAAGTAGAATAAACTAAAAGAATCTCAAAAATTTTCAAAAAATCGATATAATCACTTTTTAGGCAAATAGCAACAAAATGACATAGAGAAAAAAAACTTTTTGGCTAGTTAAGACAAGAAGAGAGAGGTTTGTATGGCCTTGTAGTAGGGGATTTGAAATTAGATATATAAATGGGGTGACATTTTAACCAGGTAAATAGAAAGAATAGGGAGAATCTAAAGTTGGAATAGGGAAATAGAACTAAGACAACAAATTGGGGAAAATTAGGAGGAAAGTGTTGGCATAAAGTTAGACTTGAGTTGGAGTAAAATTATGCTAAAGGAAAGATGAAAATAGAATGTAGAACTCTAATGCCGAAAAAAAAAAAATAGAAAACAAAATGACACTTGTTTTTTTCCAAAAAGGTAAAGTACTAATAGTAAATAATAATACTAGTTTAAAACAAAATGTAATAATTAAAAAGGAAAAATCAGTTGATGCGGAAAGAAAAAAATAGTCTTTTAATTAAAATAAAGAAAAGAAAAAAAAAGAAAAATGAAAAATAAATTAGAATGGTCCTTCACTTCCACTATTATTCTGCTTGGCACTCCTGTTTCCCAGTAGGGAAGGTATTGCAGTTCCCTGTGTTCCCCTCTTGGTCTTTTAATCTCTTTATTCTTTTGTGGTTATGCGAGAGTCAATTTGTGTGTCATCCACTGGGTGGCAGTGTTTCAGAATTGATCTCTGAGAAAAAGCACAGGCCTCTCTAGGCTGTGCTCAGATCCTGCTACTCTGTGGTTCTCAAAGCCAGTTTGTGGGGGTTTTGCAATTGGGACACTGTAATAACTCCCAGGCTGTCCATCTGCCCCAGTAAAAAAAAAGGAGTCGTTTTCCAGAGCTCTCCTCTGTCAACAGCTCAGAGGGTTTGCCTCCACACTTGGGGATCACACCCTGACCATCTCTGGGAACCTCTCCAGAGGCACCTTTCCCGCAGCCAGGCTCCCACAGTGTGTGTGTCTGTTCTGAGGGGCAGGAGACCTCACCTTATCCCAGGCGAAATCTGACCTTTCTGTGTGCAGTGTGGATCTCTGAATCCACCGTGTGTCTGTGCCGATTGGAGAGTGGTGTTCTGGGTCTCCGGCTGTTCAGTGGGTGCACCCCTCACTACTCCTTTCCCTCGAGAATTGTTAGTCCATTCCCTTTCTATGCCCCTAATTCTATTATATTCACCAGTTTATCCTGTTCATCAGATTTTTTTTATTCGCTTGATTTTTAGATTCACTTGTTGATAGGTATGTATTTATTATCATTTTGTTTTTCATAAGTTTTATCTTTACCTTTTTATTCTTCTTCCTCTTCTTAAAGAAAATCCTTAAGCATTTTATATAATACTTGTTTGGTGGTGATGAACTCCTTTAGCTTTTTCTTATCTGTGAAGCTCTTTATCTGACCTTCAATTTTGAATGATAGCTTTGCTGGGTAGAGCACTCTTTGTTGTAGGTTCTTTCTATTCATCACGTTGAATATTTCCTGCCACTCCCTTCTGGCCTGCATAGTTTCTGTTGAGAAATCAGCTGACAGTTGTATGGGTACTCCCTTGTAGATAGCTAATTGTTTTTCTCTTGCTTCTTTCAAGATTCTTTCTTTGTCTCTTGCCCTTGGCATTTTAATTATGATGTGTCTTGGTGTGGTCCTCTTTGGATTCTTTTTGTTTGGTGTTCTGTGAACTTCCTGGACTTGTAAGTCCATTTCTTTCACCAATTAGGGAAAGTTTTCAGTCATTATTCTTCAAATAGGTTCCCAGTATCTTGCTCTCTCTCTTCTTCTGGCATCCCCATAATTCTGATATTGGTACGCTTGAAGTTTTCCCAGAGGCTCCTTACATTATCTTCACATTTTTGGACTCTTTTTTCTTTTTGTTTTTCTGTTAGGGTGTTTTTTGCTTCCTCATATTTCAGATCTTTGATTTGATCCTTGGGGTCCTCTAGTCTGCTGTTGGATTTCTGTATATTATTTTTTATTTCAAACAGTGAATGCTTAATTTCTGACTGGCCCTTTTCCATTTTTTTTTTTTTGTATCCTCATTAAGATCCTTGAAGGTCTCACTAAGTTTCTCAGAGGTCTCAATAAGTTTGTTGGTGGTGTGTAGAAGATTCTTGAGTAACCTTATAAATGTAGTTTTGAACTCTATGTCCAGTCATTTGCTTTCCTCATTTCTTTCATTAGTGACATGTTTCTTGCTCTCCACATTTTGGCTGCTTCCCTGTGTTGATGGAGTGGCTTTGTGTGCTAGTTGTTCTTAGGGCCCAGTAACTCCACTGCTCCAATCACCTAAGGTGGATACACTTGGTGCACTTATTTGACCTCCAGGCTAATTGACTGTGAGGATTAGCTGTGTCTATTAATGGAAGAACTGTTGTGCTGGAGACACCCCTATGGGGCAAGACTCACTTCAGTGGGGTTTTGCTGCTCACCGAGTCTACCTCTTCAGTATGTCACTTATGTACATGAGGAGTTGAAATCTGGTGTCATCTCACACTGACCTCTAGGTACACTGGTTCCGGGATCTCCAAGGAGGTGCAAGTCAGCTAGTGTCTGAGGCCACCCAGCAGGAGCTACAGAGAGCTCTGCAGATTTCTCCTCTTTGCTTGGAGTTTGGAAGTTTTGGAGTTGATTTCTCCTCTTTGCTTGGAGTTTGGAAGTTTTGGAGTTGTCTGACCCAGTTGCAATTTGTTAGGTTAAGCTGCCAGAGGGCAAGCCATTAATATGCAAAAGTCACTTCACAGCTGGGTGAGTTTGTAAATTGGCCAGGGTGGGGTCTCAGGGAGTCACTAGGCTAAGGTCTGGCAAACAGCAATGGCTGCCAGTCAGCCCTCTCTGCTGCGTTTTGTTCAGTGTCCTGTGTCCACAGCCCCACCACATTAAACAATGATTCTGGTGCGCAACTCTGTGAGAGAGCCACCATCTCTTTCTGACCCAATGGCAGACAGTCCAGTTTCTCCCTGTATGAGTCTTGGTCCCCAGAATTTCACCAGAAACTGGAGTTCGAGACTTGGGAATTTGTAACTCCCTCCCTATTGAAAAACAACAGCGCACACCAGCACAATTCGTGTGTGTCTCCATACCTCTGCCTTTCTGAACCTCTCCATATCCTACCAGGTCTGGATGAAACTTTTTCTTTCCTTCTAGTTGTAAAATTTCTACTCTGCCAGCTTTCCCGTGGTTCTGGGGGATAGTTGTTTTGTCTTTTAGTTGTAGTTTTGGTGTGGTTTTGAGAGATATCACGTACAGATATATATCTTATGCTGCCATCTTGGTTCTCTCTCTCTCTCTCTCTCTCTCTCTCTCTCTCTCTCTCTATATATATATATATATATATATATATATATATATATGTATGTATAGATATATATAGATATATAGATATAGATATAGATATTAATCATGAATACAATTCCCACATTTGAATATTTTTATCAGAATAGAACAATTATTTCATGAATTTTATTTTTAAATGCATAAAAGACTTAATAAGGAAAAATAAATATAACTTCAACTAGAAAATAATCAGTGAGACCCAACTCACGCAGTGGTTTGTAGAGAGAATTAGAGGTTTATACCACTGTTAAAATGGCTAGGAAAGAAAATGTATTTTTTAAAAAAATTCTCACCTGATGCTCTGTTTTCATTACTTCAGAGAGGAAGGAGAGAGAGAGAGAGAAATAGAGAAAAAGAAAATTATCTATGTGAAAGAGAATTATAGATGTGAAAGAGAAACATCAAATCTGTGACCTCGTATGTGCTTTGACTGAGAATTGAACCCAAAACCCTTTGGTGAATGCTCGACCAACTGAACCATCTAGTCAGTGGTAATTAACTAGTCCTATCTAATAAATAGAGAATATGCTAATTGACCATCACACCATCACAAATATGGTGGCGCCCAGAGTGGAGGTGGTGTTTTCTAAACTCAAGATGGCTGCACCCACAATGGAGGTTGAGTTACTCTAATGAGCCTTAATGTGCAATCAGCAGGGACCTGAGGCTGCATGGTGCTGTGCCTGGCAGGGAAACTCATGCTGCACCTCCTTCCTTGTGGGGCTTGACAGGGGATCTCAGGCTGTGCCCCTTATCCCAGCATTAGGCTGGGGTACCTCAGGCTGCACCCTACCCATGCAGGACTTGACAGAGGACCTCAAGGCACACCCCTCACCCAATGGGCTTTATGGGTGATGTCAGGCTGCGTCCCCCACTTGGCAGGGCTTGATGGAGACCTCAAGCCATGCCCTGTGCCTGATGGGGCTTGACGAGGGACCTGAGGCTTTTCCCCTCATCAGGCAGGGCTTGGTGAGAGCCCTGGGGCTGTGCCCCTCACCCTGCACCAGGCCAGGGGACTTGAGGTTGCACCCCCTGCCCAGTGGGGCTTGATGGGGGTGGGGCTGGCCTGATCTGGATTTCGCCTAATGGAGGTGGAGCTGATTGGGTCTGGGTCTCATGTGATTTTGAGGCACCACAGGTGAGTGGGGCTTGACTCTGGTAATGTGGTGTGCCGCAAACTTTGAAAGGAGGACATTTTTCATATACATTTTACTGATTTTCCTTCATCTCTAACACTTCTATTATAAAGGGCAAATAGCAATATTAAAATATTTCCTCTAATCTCCTTTTAAATGTGCATGAATTTTGTGCATTGGACTACTAGTTATTAATAAGAAGAAAGGAAGAAATGGAAGGCCAGACATTATAGGCATGTCATTTGGGGCAGCTTCACTAGGATGCTGCAATTTCACAATTCCTAGAGAAACACAGGCCCATTCCCTGCCAAACACTGGGGAAGTGGTCCAGCAAAGGTGAAATAGACCCATGTGCAGTGAAGTTGGGATGGCTATGGAAGGTGTCTGTCAGACAACCCTGGGAACAGAGATCATTGGCCAGAATGGGATGGCTACTGCAAGCCCATAAAAATTTGGTGATACATAATCTCCTAAACAAAAATAATTCTCTCTCTTGACTCTTGGCTCATGGGGTTGTCTCAGTCCTGCTTCCTTGCATTTGTCCATGTTTGGTCCATAACCACATTGCCCTGCAAACCCACATGTGATTGATTGATGGACTGAAACTAGGAACACAAGCTAAGTTAGATGGATGCTGGACTGGAGTATGCAGACATGGAATGGGAATTCAGAACACTGACTCTGATTGTAGCCCTGTTGAAACCACACTTCTTCCTCAGTGGGACAAGGGGAAATGGGTTCTTAAAAACTTAGGGATATAATTCCACAGAAATAAAAATCACTCATTCATCAGTTTATGTTGTTCATTATATCCCACAAATGAGTGAGATCATAAAAATAGATCCAAAGATAGAGAAGCATTGATCAGACTGTCAAACCTCATAGAGAAGGCAGGGGAGGGTGGGAGGAAGGGGGAGAGATCAACCATAGGACTTATATGCATGCATATAAGCCTAACCAATATATACTAAGGAGGTGAGGGCATGAGCAAGGAGGTGGGGGACTATAGGGAGATGAAGACACATATGTAATTCCTTTTCTTAATAAATAAAGAAAAAAATAAACAGATAAAAAAATACACATGCCAGATTCTGAAGAATTGACAAAATGAGAAATCATGTAAAATTACTTTAATAATTTTTGCATTGATTATATATTAAAATGTTAATACAATAATTCTCAGCCTTTTGTAATATCTGTTCTTATCAGTTTAAAATGTTACTATTTTGGATATATTGGAATAAATAAAATATATTTAAAATTTAAAAAAATACTCATTCTCCTGTGTGACTCTCAGAAAATTCTTTTTCTCTGGACATCACAAGAATTCTACTCCAATGAGCAATAGGTGGAGACCAGTAACTCTTCCCACCAATAACACATGTGTGTGTGTGTTTGTGTGTGTGTGTGTGTGTAATATATCGATTGACAAATATGGCTCATGAACCAAATACAGATTGCTGACTATTTTTTGTATAACTCAAAATCAAAGAATGCATGTTAGAGAAATATATTTGAAGTCAATATGATAATAGGACACATTAACTTTGACCAGAAATTAAATTAACCATTTTTCCACTCCTCCCCCCAATGATTCGTTCCGTTAATAGACTTATTTTACAAAAAAGTCACTCAATTATATTTATTATATATATGTTTATGGAAATTTTCTCTCTTATATAATAATAAAGGCCTGGTGCACAAAATTCATGCAATAGGGGGTCCCCTCAGCACAGCCTGCACCCTCTCCAATCTAGGACCCCTTGGGGGATGTCCTACTGCTGGTTTATGTCCAATCTGAAAGATTGGGCCTAAACAGGCAGTCAGAATTCCTTCTCACAATCCTGGACCTCTGGCTCCTAATTGTTCACCTGCCTGCCTGCCTGGTGACCCCTAACTGCCCTCCTTGCCACTCTAACCACCCCTCACTGCCTATGTCCAGGCTGGCAGTGGGGTTAGTGAGGGATGACCAAATGACTTAACAAGCACTCTGTGTGGGGTGACCAGGCTGGCAGGGGAGGCAGTTAGGGGCAATCAGGCTGGCATGCAGAGGCACACATTCTCAGCCTTTTTTCTTGAATTATCTGCTTTCAAATGGTGTCACTTAGCTTCATTCATTATATCCCCTTCTCAGTTCACATTTGTTTTAGTTTCAGTCACTCGCAAAAGTTTCAGCTAGTATTGATAACTCCCAGATGAATATCACCTCTCTAAAATTTTCCCTCTCAGATCCAAACTGTCTAGCTTTCCCAAAGTTCCAGTAACTTAGTAAATTCCATCATCAGAAAGACTCACAAGCCCTTCAACCTCCCACGTCCACACCTAACATCTGTTTTTTTATTTCTCAAACTAACATTCTTCTCCTGGTTCCTGTCTCAGTGAAAGGTGTCTCTAGTCACCCAATTGTGCAAACTACGGACTAGGGGATTATCCCCTTGGCTGAAGAAGACTCAGAGCCTTTGGTTTCTCTTCCTATCAACTGTTATCAGTTCTACTTTATTTTCAACAAAGTATACATTATGATGATTATCTCGTGTCCTGGAGTCCAGTTTTAAGGTTATTCAACATTTCCTTTTACCAGCAACTAAACAATTTTCAAAATAATGTAAAAAAAAAATCTGATCATGTAATTTTCATTGATTCCATGAGGTGTAGTGACCAACTGTCCTGTTGTGTCCAAAACTGAGGGATTATCAACATGTAGGCCACCAGTTTTAGAGTCAGGACAGTCTTGGGAAAATTGTCTCCAGCTACTAGGGACACAGGGGTTTCCTGGGTGCAGTATTCTTGGTGATGAAACTGGGAAAATCTAAGCAAACTGGATCAAGTTGGTTATCTTATTTCAGGGACAAATTGGTTAAAGTTCCTGAATACCCTTCTCCTTTTTCATTTATTCTAAAAGTTCCAGCCACATTGGTATTCTTTCTGTTTTCTCCCTAAGGCCTTTATATGTGCTCTTCCCATTGTTTTTCTTTCTCCTGTAACTTGAGTATCTCTTCCCAACTACCAGATTTTAGCTAAATATCAATTCCTCAAAGGAATTTCCTTGATTCCCCAGACCAGGAATGTCTAGTTGTGGTATTATTTCCATTTTTTTACACTGATTAGAATAGTAATCATGTTACATAATGTCTACATCCCTTGCTAGGATGTAAAATCCATGATGGCAGGGATTGTGTGATTCTTCAGTATCACTGAGCACAAGTCCTTGCTACAGAGCAAATGTACAGTAAGTTTGTTGAGCAAATGAACTTTAATATCTTTGTCTAACATCCCATAATTATAATGTTTATTTTAAAGGTAAAAAAAATATTTCCACAACAAAATATTAAGGTGTCTCTATTTTCTGTAACTTTATGTATTTAATCAAATCATGTTGTAAGTTCCTGGAATAATTGCTCTCTTCCTTGTTTGCATTAAAATTCTCTTCAAATAAATCAAACTGACTAGATGATACATTCCGCTCTCCTAAAGATTACATTCTAGGGAAAACTATGGACACAAAATGTCATCCATATGAGCTGTTCCCTCCTAGCCAGACTTTATTTTTATCCTGTGTGGATTTTGAAGCAAGACTGTCAAACAGATACAAGTTTATGACATATTTGCAAGTGAATATTTTTCTAAAGATAGCAAGGAGGCATGAGGAAGAAGAGTCATTTTGAAAACCAACATAGCAGAAACTAAGCAAATGATTCAAAGAGATGGCTTTGTTTTTCTTATGTCTTCCTCTCTTGATGCTATTCCAGCACCCCTCCCACCTTTCACTGTCGCCTCTAAGATGTCCTTCTTTGTTCCAGAAAATTCAGTTTTTTTCCATAGTGAGCATAAAACCCACAGAAAGAAAAAACCCATGTTGATCTTCTATTCCTCAAGCACACCCTCACAAGGTCTCATTTTATTTCTTTCTCACATTACTACTTTATGGGAACCTAACCTTTTACAATGATAGTGCATAAGCCCATAAGGAGACTTAAGGCAACAATCATATAATTAGAGAACACAATCGGTGTCTATGAAGAAAACATAGATCAAGAACCTGGGTTGTTATTTTCATCAGAATTGAGAAAAAAGCCAAAGGGTAAGTGTGATAGAGATTTCATCAATAAGATGCTAGTAGCAATTTCTCTGCTGGGAATGATTTTCCTCACATGAGCACAATGTGTTTTGTCACATACTGTTCAACTTAACTCTGTTCCCCTGTGTAATGGGCCAGATATGAAGAGGTGGTTCCATGGGATGACTTTAGGCTTTCTGTCATTGTCTTTCCTTGCAGGTGTGTTTCAGAAGCCTCAGCTGGCAAATACTGGCTTGCAGGCCTCAGGACATAGCTGAGCTAATAGGTTAAAGAGAGATGAAGGAAGCATTGCAGATGTGAAAACATTGACAGGGCACAATTCAGTTACAGCATCTTTCAGGAAAGTCCCATGCACAGGGAAGCACACAATGAGTGGTCCACTGATAACACACTACTGCAGGTCCTGCCCTTTGGTTGTCTCCGCTGTCTTCTGTGCTAACATTAACCAGCCTTGGAAAAATCCTAGAATCTGACAATGTCAAAGCGGAAAGGAATCTAAAAAATAATCTGGTCCTCCCTTTACTCTTCAAATGAGGAAACTCAGGTATAGAGGGGTTTAGGTGACTTACTGAAGGTCCCCTGGTTTCTTTCAGATAATGAAAATGAACAATTTCCTAGTTTCGAGTGAATTGGATCCAACCTCAAATGCTACTCAACTAGAAATTTCCTCTGACATGTACAAATTTATAATCTGGAAATGCAACACATCAATGGTGTCCCATTTTTAAAGCAAAAATCAGGGTTAAATGAATATTTAAATGAAGAGTTGATTAAAAATATACTCAGTGGACATATTGTACTCATCGTTCCCCGGTTAATGACTTGGAACCTTTAAGTGAATTTTAATCATTTATTTATTTCCCAAAGATTTTTATGCCCATTTTAAATAAACAGCAGGATTTAATCAGTAGAGTCAGATGGGCAATTTCTCTCTTGAGAACTAGTACAGGATTGAAGTTTATTCATTGGGTCTCATAAATACAAAATGCAGTCTGTGTAAATGGTTCTCAAATATCTAGATATTTATCTAGGTAGTTGTTAGTATCCTTACATGTGATGAGCCCATGCATCCCAGACTTTTGCCCTTTGTATAAATTGGGTGAGATATTAGCAGGTAAATTGCTTGGTATTGCAGACATTGAAATACAACAGTCTATTCTGATTCATGCTCTCTCTCTCTCTCTCTTACTTTCTCTCTCTTTTTTAAAGACAAGAGTGTCTTTGGGTTCAGGGTTCTAGATTCTTCAGTATAATGTCAGATAACTAAGACTGATTTTGCAAACAAACATTTGGACTTCATAACTCTAAAGATTTCTTCACCTCAAAATCTTATGATCTTTGATACTTTTTCCCCTTGGCTCATGACCTAAGACATCAGGGGATCACCTGCTGGTCTCTAGGAATAAGAGCAGGCCTTTTGGTTTGAGGAATTATGCCATTTCAAAATCCTACAATTAGTGTTTCAGAGTATAATCTAATAATTGAAACTGAAGCTAGGTTTGAAGCAAATTCTGCCACTTACTGGTGGTGTGAACACAGACAAGTTTCTTATCTTCTGGAAGGCCCCCTTTTTTATACTTAAAATGTTGAATAAGGTTGTTGAGAGAATTAAATTAGAAATGTAAAAAATGGTGTGTACACATAGAAAAATTACAAATATTAACCATAGTAGTTGTTATTGCAATTTTTAATACTGTTATTCCTAGTTTATGTTCAGCAGAAAAAGGGACACAGAGCTCAAATCCCTGAAAATTCACTGGACTTTAAACATGAAGATGATGGAAGTTAAAAGTGCATCCATCTTAACAGAAATGGATAGAAATCAGTTCCTTCTCTCTCACCTCAGTAAGTGAAATCAATTACAGGGGGAGTGCATGTCAGCTTGGCTGCACACTCTTTGGTTATGGCCCTCACCTGCTCATAACCTGGTCAATCTAGGACATAGAGAAAGGAGTGCTTAGTCTTAACATACTCCTTACCTGTGTGTGTACCTTAACCTCTTTAATGTGCAATAAATGGGGATAAAATAGGATTACACAGTTTAAATGGACAAAAATATTGAGAATGACACAGTTTGCCCCACCAGGTCAGATCTGCAAACTGCTGCCTTCACCACAGTCGAGAATGACCTCTTCCAATTGCATTAACTCAGCTCAATGCACACAAAAGCAAGTGACCAGATGACTCATATATCAGTCACTCACTGGGGAAAACTCAAGGAGAGGGGATCATTTCCTACTGATCCTACAACAGTGCACAGAAGTCTGGTGAGACTGGACATTGTTTTGACTGATTTGGGCCTTGGCATTCTGAGCTACAGATTGGGGAAACACAGGTCTCCTTGTCAGTGAATAGGGGCTAATGAATAGCAGTACAATGTGCCAAACATTTTAGTTTTAGCCTTTTTCTTTCATCTTAGTGTGCAGGAGTAGCAACAATTTTGGGCCCCCGAGACTTGGAATCATCTTGAGCTATAGTCAGTTTTCATGGAGCTTTAAAGAAAGCAAGCCATTTTTCTTAAGATTAGCCTGCAGCGTCAATTTTGAACAAGTTAACCCTTACTTATTACTTATCAATGATGAGAGGCACTATCAAGAGACTGGAGAATGAAGAAACAGAAAGAACAGGATATTGGTTCCCCATCCAGACTCTGGCCAAGCCACAGCCCAAGTTTCTCTTCCTAAGACTATCCTACAGCAACAGCCTGTCCCCTAACAGTTCCTTTCCTTCATCCCTATGATATGTTTCCCCATATATATTGTGAGCACACACTTTTGTGAGTAGCCCTGTCATTGACCTTTGTTGAGTTTGCTCATTTGAGTAGACTTCCTGTTTTCTGCCTGTTACAACATAGAAAAAAATGTTAATTTATTTAAGATATAAATGTTGCTCATTGTAGTTATTTGGATCATATCTGTTGCTCTAAAACATCACACTTTCAAAAGATTTTCAAATGTGTCTTTTTATTTAAAGAAGAGACTATAAGAAGGAATTTGAACTTGTTAGAAAGATAACAAGTTCTGCTTCCTTCTGTTTTAATGTCTTAAGAGTGATTAAAACCTAAATGTTATTGCAATGCCATAAGATTTACATAGCTTGCTGTGTAATCAAGGTTAATGTAGAAATAAGAAAGTGCCATTATTAGAGAAAATCTCAATCGGTTTCATTCCAAAATTGACTGGTTTAAATGTGTCACAATGCTTTGTTTTGTACAATGCTCTAAGCAAGCACAGATAAAAATACCCAAGGAGAAAGATTACTGTCTAATCTCTAGTACCAGGGTTTTTCCATGGGGAATTGATTTATTTTTCACAAATTTATAAATTCAATTTATCTCCATGACTTCCTATATTGATATAAATGCTATGGATTCAGGGAAGGCCTAAGCAGACATGTCGGGTGGACATTTCCCATTTTTCTTTCTCAATTAGATGAGCTAAAATTGCGTTATGGACTACTCTGCTCCTAAAGCCCATAAATATATCTAATTCCCAGTGTCTGGAGAAATGTAAGACTGTGCAGGCAGCTGCCTTCCTGACCCTGACGTGATTCTCTCACATCATTCAGTACAGCCTCCGTTTTCCCTGCGGCATTGTTAGCTAAGATGGGAAGAGACAGCTCTGGATGTCCATTTATTTTATATGGAATAAGAAATGGTTGATTTCCTTATGCCTACTCATATTTTAATAGTTTGGAGTGTGAATCTGAATGATAAAACTTTAACTTGGTTCAACAAGCTCATGGTATCTGAGTTTTAAATTTGATTTTGTAGGAATCATTCATTCATCATTCACTCCTTCTTTAATTCACAGGTACATCCTGTGAAGACACAGAAAAGTATGTAATCTGTTTCTAAACATCTGAGAAAATGCCAAATATTGTGCTTTGTACTGTGCTG
Organism: Lasiurus borealis; assembly: GCA_004026805.1. Lineage (NCBI taxonomy): Eukaryota > Metazoa > Chordata > Mammalia > Chiroptera > Vespertilionidae > Lasiurus > Lasiurus borealis. The sequence goes on along the minus strand of PVJN01002113.1, from coordinate 108,420 downwards.
GTGACACAAAAAGAAACAAGGATTGAGCATCCAGTGGGAGAGTAAATGGTTAAAGAATACAATGACACTAATCAAAATTTTGGCTTTATTTCAGTAAACAAATAAAATTATGCTTAGTGAATTTGCTATTTAAAGCTGTTAATTTTCCTCCATCCAATTTAGTAATTCCTATAATTCCTGGCCTTGCTAGTAAGCACCTTGGGCAGAGGGCAAGCTTTACTCAATGTTTATGGGGTGATGTCTTGAGACTGTCATAGACTCCATCTGGCATAAAAAGACATTGTCCACAGTGGAAATACTAATGAGATCCTGATTGTTACATCAGGTACTCATAGTTCATTGACAGTACCAGTCTAGAGAGTATTTAAAAGAGACAGGAGAGCATGATACCTGGAAGCACAGATCCTGGTCTCAGCTATCCCAAGTGTGAAAGCTGCCTCTAACACACGATCATCATGTAGTCTTTACAAGTTACTTAAATTTTCTGGGATTTGGCTTCTTTGGAGGGAAAATGTAAATAATAACAGGACCTATATCATAGCATATGAAGCACATATGGCTATAGGAAACTGTGACTGAATATGAGCAGTTTTCTCAGTGTCACATCTCTGTCTGTGGCCATAGGACCTATAGAATGACTTGTGTAACAAGGCATCCAAGAAACCTATAAAGGGGTGGAAACCAGACAGTGCTGCTAAGTCTTTGTTTATTACACTGATAAATCTCTACAAAATTTTATGTACACTCAGTCTTATCTCTATAATAAAGAGCCAGGGTGTAACCACTGATCACAACCAAAGGCTCACCATCTGGAAGTCATTGGTGGGTTGCCATGGTGACACAATACTGACTACTGTGACTGCAGGCCTGGTGACCCAGCAATGACTGCTGAGGGAGCTTTGAGTCAGGCCCAGAAAGAGACCTGAATAGAGAAGCAGGGGCTGATCAGTAGCATCTGAGGCAGCTATTGACCAGCACTTGCCTCTCTCTTTTCCTCAGAAGCCTGGCCAGCAGCCCTGCATCCATTTCTCTCCAGGCCCCACCAGGGCTGCTGATCAGCCCTGCCTTTCTGATCAGGCCCTGTTGATAGGCCCAGAGATGCTGTCCGACATAGAAACCAGCCAATCAAACACAAATCTGGGTCAACTGTGAGGAGGAAGTGGCTGCCTTGGAGACAGCTTTGACACTGATTGGCATAGAAACTGGCCATCAGAACCAAATCTGAGTCAACTGTGGGAGGAGCTAATGGCTGCCTAGGAGGTGGAGCTTTTGACACTGACTGGTATAGAAACTGACAAATTAGAACCAAATTGGCCAGCGGAAGAGGGTTGTTGGGGGCAAGATCAGGCTGGCAGGGGAGGGAAGTTGGGGTGAGATCAGGATGGCAGGGGAGGGAAGTTGAGGGTGAGATCAGGATGGCAGGGGAGGGAAGTTGGGGGTGAGATCAGGCTGGCAAGAAAGGGCAGTTAGGGGTGATCAGGCAGGCAGAGGCAGTTAGGGGTGACCAGGCAGGCAGAGGCAGTTAGGGGCAATCAGGCAGGCAGACATGTGAGCAGTTAAGAGCCAGCAGTCCCAGATTACGAGAGGCATGCTCAACTGCCAGTTTAGGCCCAATTGGAATTGCGTCTAAACCAACAGTCAGACATCCTCTAAGGGGTCTCTGATTGGAGAGGGTGCAGACTGGGCTGAGGGAACCACCCTCTCCGTGCAAACAATTGGAAATACCAGTCAACCAGTCACTATGATGCTCACTGACAACCATAGGGCAGATGCTGAATGCAGGATCTCCCCCTTGGTGGTCAGTGCACTCCCGCAGCCAAACTCCCATGACTGACCAACTTCCTGAGGTTCCTCCCCGTGGCTAAGGATCCAGGCACCAGAGAATCAAGGTCTGGGAAGACTATACAAGGAGAGCAATCCCAAGGCTGATCAAGACAGAGTAGTAGTTCAGAGGAGGCAGAAGGGGCAAGGCAGAAGCCTACCTGCAAAGATGTAAAGTAAGCACCAAAGCCATCTTACCTCTGCCACTGAACTGCTCACCCTTTTGCCCCCACCGGCTACTTCTAGCTTGCCCTGTGTCTTTCCGGGTTCCCAACTACTGACTGGCTAACACTCCTACAGCTGTGCGCCACCTTTGGCTGAAGTCAGCTACCTACCTTCCATGCTTGGAAGTGGAACCCCGAGAAAATGTGTAGCTGAGGTAGGAGAGACAACCTGTCTCCATGGGGAGAGTGAGGCAGCTCCCTCAAGTTCAAGCAGTAAAATAAAGCTGGATTTCCACCTCAGAGCATAGCTGGTGTTTAAGGTGTTTTGGGGTATTCTGTCTGTGATCTTTGCTTGCTGCTACCTCAGCACTTCTATACAACTAGATCGGGGCCAGCTGGCCAAACTCCCGTGGTCCTTCCCCTGTTTCTGCACCTGGTCGGTACACCCTAATCGGCCTGGCCCCGATCAGGACTGGGTGAGACAGTGCTGATCAGCCTTAACTTATGGCCAGGCCTAGGGACCCCACCCATGCATGAATTTCGTACACTAGGTCTTCAGTTGAAAATATGGGAAAGCCCTGGCCAGGTATCTCAGTTGGTTTGAGCATCATCCTGATATGCCAAAGTTATGAGTTCAATCTTGGTAAGGGCACATACAGGAGTCAACCAATGAATGCATAAATAAGTGGAACAACATCAATGTTATTTTCTTTCTCTCTCCCTTCTCAAAATCAACCAATAAACATTTTAAAAGAATATATTTATCTTTACATAACAACAAAAAAAGTACAGTATTGTGAAATTATATTATTATTTTCTCAAATAGCCAATGGATGGAAAACAAATGAGAGGCAATGGTGCAGAATGGAAATCTGTGAAGATAGATTCACAAGACCTGGCATAGGATGGCTCAGATAGGGGCATGGAGAGCTCCATTATTTTCTGCAACATGCTAAGCACTGAAGAGACAATGAGTAAAAAGTTAGGAAAATCAATATCACCCCCAGAGTTACTCCTAGAATATATTGTTTTCAATTATCTCATGATTTAAAATGAGCAATTTGAACTAGATATTTTCAATAAAATAAAATACCAATGCTTCTCATTCACTTATCCCCCAAAACATTCTAAGTTTATGATGAGTTCAAGCTCTGCACATAGTGGATGTAAAATTAATAGGCTGTGTCCACATTGACCTGCAATATGACATTATATCAATACATAGGTGGAAATAGTGGTTTCCAATGTGAGGAGTATGCAATACATTTATATCAGGAAAATAAAAGCAATTGCCATAAATTATGTAAAATACTAAAAATACGTTTTGACACTGATATTCTCATTTGGTTCATATGTACAATAGTTGCATGTTACAAATCGTATCCCAAGGGAAATGTGGTAGCTCTATGAGCAGATTGTTTTCTTTTTTTTTTTAATTAAATCTTTATTATTCAGATTATTACATTTGTTTCTCTTTTTTCCCCTCCATAGCACCCCTCCACCCAGCTCCCAACCCTCCCTCTGCCCTTAGCTCCCTCCCATTGATCTCATCCATAGGTGTATGATTTTTGTCCAGTCTATCCCTGTACACCCTTCACCCCTTTGCCCCTAAGAATTAACAGTCCACTCCCTTTCTGTGCTCCTGATTCTATTATATTCACCAGTTTATTCTGTTGATCAAATTTTTAATTCACTTAATTTTTAGATTCACTTGTTGATAGATATGTATTTGTTCATAATTTTTTGGCTTTTACCTCTTTCTTTTTCCTCTTCTAGAAGAGTACCCTTCAGCATTTCATATAACACTGGTTTGGAGTTGATGAACTCCTTTAGCTTTTTCTTATCTGTGAAGCTATTTATCTGCCCTTCAATTCTGAATGTTAGCCTTGCTGGATAGATTATTCTTGGTTGTAGGTTCTTGCTATTCATCATGTTGAATATTTCTTGCCACTCCCGTCTGGCCTGTATCGTTTCTGTTGAGAAATCAGCTGACAGTCGTATGGGTGCTCCCTTGTAGGTAATAAACTGTTTTTCTCTTGCTGCTTTTAATATTCTCTCTTTGTCTTTTGCTCTTGGTATTTTAATTATGATGTGTCTTGGTGTGTTCCTCTTTGGATTCCTTTTATGTGGGGTTCTGTGTGCTTCCTGGACTTGTAAGTCTATTT
>PVJN01002113.1:86620-104170 GCA_004026805.1 Lasiurus borealis | reverse complement strand
GTGGGAAGTTTTCAGTCATTATTTCTTTAAATAGGTTTTTAGAATCTTGCTCTCTCTCTTCCTCTGGCACCCCCACAATTCTGATGTTGGTACGCTTGAAGCTGTCCCAGAGTCTCCTTACATTATATTCACATTTTTGGATTCTTTTCTCTTCTTGCTTTTCCAGTTGAGTGTTTTCTGTTTCTTTATATTACAAATTTTTGACTTGATTCTTGCCTTTCTCTAGTCTGCTGTTAGGACTCTGTATATTTTTTATTTCAGTTAGTGTCGCTAGTTGGTCCTTTTTCATCTCCTCTTGGGACTCGCTAATTTTATGCATCATCTCTAGCATCTCTGGTTGGCTCTTTTGTATCTCTAGTAGGATTTCGCTAAATTTATCCATCTTTTCTAGCATATTCTTGAAAAACCTTATAAGCATGGTTTTGAACTCTATATCCAGTTGTTTTTTTCCCTCCATTTCTTTTGTTTTTGATCCCTTCCCTTGTCTTGGCATTTTCACTATGTCGGGGAAACTTTTTTACTTGCAAAACTACAGAAGCCTCTGTTGAGCTTGGGATAGGTGGAGTCTCAGGGCCTAAGGGACCGCCTTGCCTTCCAGTCGGCCTCGCCCTCCACGGGCCCGAAGTCTCACGTGACTGGGTAATGGCTGGAGCGGTCCTTGTGCGCGCACCCGCAGTGCCTCTAGATCGCTGCCCTTCCAGCTCCCCTGTTTCCCTGCGCACCAGGACCACACGAGTCTAGATCTCCAGGGTTTCGCCCGAAACAGGGGCCCAATGGACTCAGAAGTGGCACAGTTGGGAGGGTCTGTCTCCCGCCCAGTCGCAAAAGCCAGCAGCACAATCAGCAATCTGTCCTCCTTGCGGCGCCAGCGCCGTGTGTGCGCGGGCGCCACCATGACCAGACCTCCTATCTTTTGCGACTCCCCTAAATTTCTGTGCACTTCTCCCTTTTCACAGTCCAAACTCCCCCTGTATGAGTTTCAGCTGGATCTGGGGTTTAGTGTTGTAGGATAAGGGGTTCAATGCAGTTGGGGGTCTCCGTTTCCCTCCCGTCAGAGAAAGCCAGCCAGGTACTCGGGCACCCGCTCTCTCAGCGCGCGTGTCTCAGTACCTCAGCTTTTTGCAGCTCCCCTGGGTCTCTGTGAGCCCCTCTCTTTCCTTCTAGCTGTAGAACTTCCACTCAGCCAGCTTTCCTGTGGTTCTGGATGATGTCTGTTCTGCCTTTTAGTTGTAGTTTTGAAATTGTGTGTGAGGCAGCAGTGTAGGTGTTTACCTATGCCGCCATCTTGGCTCCTCCTCCAGCAGATTGTTTTCAATCCACCAGTGAAATTTTCTTGGTCTGGAATAAAGAAAACTCATAACAATAATGTCAATATTCCAGTACAATTTCTATTACAGATAGTGCCGTTAAGGTTTTCTATTTACTTTCCTGTCAGTTTTGGTTAATTTTGCCTTTCAACAAATTTACAAATCTCATCTAAGTTTTTTAATGTATTTGCATAAAGATTTGTAATATTCCCTTATTTTCTGTTTAATATTTACTTATATATTCTGATAGTACTAATTTACTTCTGTTTTTCTTGTTTCCTTGGTCAGTTTTTCTAGTAGTTTATTAACTTTATTGATCTTTGTGAAGACTTGAAACAATAAACTTTTCATTTTATTCATTTTCTCTATTTGTCCACATTGTATTTTATTGATTTACTTCATTTTCAGGATTCTCTGTGTCTTGCTTGTTTTGGATGTAATTTCTCATCTTTTATTAATTTATTAAGGTAGAATGACAGATAATTAATTTAAAATTTTTCATCTTTTCTGTATCAATATAAAACCATAAATTGATATTTACATTAAAACACTGATTTTTGCTGTATCTACACAAATAATATGTTGCATTTCCATTATCATTCAGTTACAGATATTTTCTAATTTCCTTATAATCTGTTATTTGACCCATGGATTACATAAAAATCTATTGCTTAATTTCTAAATGTTTGAAATATCTGTGATGTGTTTTAAAATTTTAATGTAGTTTTGGTCATGGTACAGACTCTGTATCATTTTAATCCTTTGAGATTTATTGGCACTTGTTTGATGGACATTGATATTTTTAAAGGATTCTAGATAATTCTTACTTATGGCAATAGTTGAGAACCACTGGACTAGCTGCTCTTTGTGGTCCTTCCTAGTCTAATTAAATGTATCTTGCTTCTGTGATTCCTTTTCTTATAAAGGTGTTTAAGACTGAGAAGTGGTTTAAAAATATGACTTACTCCTGAGCAGGCTCTGACCCATCGGGAAGGCCCCTGTGACCCCTATTTTGTCAGAAACCCTCAAAGCAGAGCATCAGCATCCTTTGGACATGACTTGCAATCTCTGAGGTAGGCTCCAGCTACTGTGACTCATATCTCTTTCTGTGATGACTCATTTATAAAATGTATTGAAATAAGAGAGACAGAAATCAACTCTACTAATAGAGTCTCTATATTGCTAAAATGCAACTGGTGCTATTAGTGAAAAAGAGCACTTAATGAGTTTGATTCATTCATCAATCTCACAGTGAGAGATCATCTGCAGATATATTAATTGGGTGTGTTGAATAAATACCCATGTTATAAAAGACCTTGTGTCAAAATGACTTCCACTGCCATGTCATAAAGCTAAGATGTTACGGGACCTATGATGTATGTAGATCAAACCCACCTCAGACACTTGAAATATGCATTTCATCTTTGTTTACACTATTTTGAAGTTAACTCTACTCCTTTATTTAATTAAGCAAAAAAAGCCTTTGACATCCCCAGGGTGGCCATAGTTAGAGACAGAGAATGTGAGGAGTAAAATCTACTAAGTAGCTAAATTTGTGCCAGATGAGTCCCCAGATCCCACTCAAATTAAGGTTCTGTGATTCATAAAATGACTTGTGAGTTATTTCCATGGTGAAGAGGACCTTGGCTGCAGGTGTAGGCTGCAGAAGATGAAAAAATTATTTGCAACAGAGGTGTTGTAGACAAAAAAGTGTTTTATTCCTTTTATAATTTCAGGCACAGTTATATTTTATTTCCTTTAATTTGAACATAAACCTTGCTAAGTAGATATTAAGATATACACATTTAAAAATAAGGAATCCAAAGCTCAAAAACCTTAACCTTACAGTGATACTTCAAGGTTTATCTGGTTCCAAATCTGTATCATTCTTAAAACATATGACACTTGGGAACTTTTCATCTCATAGTGGCTACAATGGACCTCTCTGAAGATTCTTCCTAATCCTGTGCCATCCCAAATTTTCACATTCAGGTCCCGAGGCTGAGCAACTGCTTCTAGAGAAAACATTCTCTCAGTTTTGTGCTCTCTAGATCAGTGGTTGGCAAACTGTGGCTCTTTGGCCCCTTGAATGTGACTTCCACAAAATACCACATGTGGGGCTCACACTTACAGTGCAATTGAAACTTCATGGTCCATGTGCAGAAATAGGTTTTTGGTTCTCAAAAGAAATTTCAATTGTTGTACTGTTGATATTTGGCTCTGTTGACTAATGAGTTTGCTGACTACTGCTCTGGATAATACCTGGCCTGTTACCTAATAATTGCATTGTAGTTAAGATTTTGGTGGCTGCCTTTCACATACACAAAAGACACACAATGACAGAGAAATTACTCAGTGAATACAAAAAGATTGAGAGGTAATTAAGTGGCCCCAAAATAACTAATATACATAAGTGGTGAGAGGAATATTTATAAAATTTAATAATTTTTCTTAGAAAGAAAAATACAATTTAAAAAAATATATATTTTATTGATTTTTTTACAGAGAGGAAGAGAGAAAGATAGAGAGCTAGAAACATGGATGAGAAAGACATCGATCAGCTGCCTCCTGCACGCCCCCTACTGGGGATGTGCATGCAACCAAGATACATACCCTTGACCGGAATCAAACTCGATACCCTTCAATCTGCAGGCTGACACTCCATCCACTGAGCCAAACCAGTTTCAGGGAAAATACAACTAAATATATATATATATATATATATATATATATATATATATTGATTTCAGAGAAGAAGGTAGAGAGATAGAAACATCAATGATGAAAGAGTATCATTGATTGGCTGCCTCCTGCATGCCACTGGGGATTGAGTCAGCAATCCAGGCATGTGCTCTGATCAGGAATCAAACCCTGACTTTCTGGTATATTGATTGCCATTCAACCACTGAGCCATACTGGCAGGTCAAGAAAAATAATTTTTAAAAATTCAGTTTCTAAATATGTTGGTTTTTATTTTATTTGGAGAAAATTTTAAATGGTTTATGCTAGAAATGTTTGTTGATCCAGGAATATCAGAAATGGCTGGGGTGGTATCCTATAAAATAAAACCCTAATGTGCAAATTGATGAAATGGAGGAATTACTGGTCACTATGATGCACACTGACCACCAGGGAGCAGATGCTGAATTCAGGAGCTGCTCAGTGCTGATCAGTGTGCTCCCATGGGGAGGTGTGGGGGTGGGCACCACTGAGCCAGAAGCAGGCTCATGGCTAGCAAGTGCAGCCAGTGGTGGTAGGAGCATCTCCCACTTCCATTATAGGTGGGCTGTAAGGAGTAAGGGGTCCCGGACTGCAAGAGCTCCAGCCTATGAGAGCCTAGACTGTGAGAAGGATGTCTACCTGCAAGCTTAGGGATCAAGCCTAAGTTGACAGGCAGACATCCCCTGAAGGGTCCCAGATTGCAAGAGGGCACAGGTCAGGCTGAGGGACACCCCCTAGTGCATGAATGTCGTGCACTTTCGACATTCAAATAAAGGCCTCTCATTTCAAATAAAGATGGCACCTATTCTTTATTTGGTGTCTCAAATAAATAAATTGAATGTGTAACTGTGCAGAAACTTCATCTCTTTAATGAGATCCTTTCTCTTTTTTTTTCCTTTTGATTCAAATAGAACAAAACAAATAAAAATGAGTAATGGCTAAAAATGGCTTATTGGTTCATATTACTTGATAACATTTGCAGGTTAGCAGACAGTCTCAGTAATTACAACCAAAGTAATTAATAATGTGGAAATTTAGATTGCCAAGCAAAGCTTGCAAAGGTGATATAATTGGACAAAGATAGGCCTGGACAAAAGACACTTTGAAATGCCAGCACTAGGGGCAGAGTTATTCCTATAACTGCCTAAACCTGCCTACTTTGTTCTTCAATTCCTTTCAATAGCATGATTAACATAAGGGAAATTTTATTTCAAAATTAGATTTATAAAATAGATTAGGTTATCATAGATAATCCCAGATATCTGCTAATACATTCCTTGAAGTTATCTAAAATATCGTTCTTTTCCTTGTCTCCTTCAGAGAAGCTGTCTATGTGGTGGTCACATCATGCTATCGACTCAACCCTTTTATCACTGCAGGCAAACTCATGGAAAATTTATTCCAATGATGATTGAAATACATTAAAGAAAAATAAATAAATAAACAAACAAAAAGCTTCCTGTCTGGCATTTCTGAGAGATGCTGTGTTTTAGGAAGTCTTGTAATCAGAGGGTGTGGCTATGTGTTTACCCTACCAGCTGGCAGCCCCTGCACAGAGCACAGCTAAGGGAGGTGGTCTGTAGTACAGAGGAGCCAGCTGTGTGATGAGCTTCAGCACACTGAATGCTTCCAGGGAGCCACATTTCAGGACTGTCAACCATCAGTGGAGTTTATGGCCCTAATCATCACTCCTGATTAAGTCTGAAATGAGCAGAAAAGGAATCATTATAAAAGTTTTCAAAAATCTAGTCACTGAAAATTATACTAGCAAGTCTTCTTAAGAGGCAGGGGACAAATGGATCAGAAATCAAAATGACATGTGTGCTTTTTGATAGCACAAGCATACTCAAAAAAGTAAATAAATTGAATGTGTAACTGCAGAAACTTCATCTCTTTAATGAGATCCTTTCTCTCTTTTTTTTTTTTCCTTTTGATTCAAATTGGCCTCATCCAGCACCTGACTCACTCACCTTCCTTTTCAGTGTCTCTCCATTCCCTTTAGCATTAAGTCCTCAGGACGATGAAGTTCTGGTATGACCAAATAATCTAAGGAACAAAGCCTCAGGTCTGGGTCTATTGACTATAAACAGATTTCCAATGAAACTATAGATAACATCTAGTCCTCAGTTGTGTTTTAGCTCCAGCCCCAGAAAAGCAGATGATCCCCTTGTGAAACCAGACAGAGCAAGTCCATGGCTGACATCAGGCCAAATGCTATAATCAACTATCCCCTAACCTACCACTGACTAATCAATAGAGACCAGGGCCCTAACCACAAAGCTGGCTTTCTTAGTTCCCTATTATAATTCATCCTCTAGAAGCCATTTGGGAGCTGGGCCTCACAGAAAGAAGTCACCTGTGTGTAATCTGGTTTGGTACTATTTCCTAAAAAATCTTGACTTTCTTAGCTGCATACTCCTGTTTGAATTTGAATGGGCTTTGATGACTCCTTCACTTTGATAACAAAAGCCTTGTTCATGAGCTGGAGAAGAAACAACTTTCGGGTAGTATTTTCTTTTTGCAGTAGTGTTGAGCAAATACACTTTTTAAAGGGAAAGATATTTCTGTGGGTAACTATGTAGTGAAAAAAAAATTGAAAACATTTTTCTTTTTTAAAATTCTTTACTTTTAAAGAAGTATTACATGAGTTTCTTTCTCCTCCCTTCCCCTCCATTGACTTCTCCCTGGCCATTCCCACCCCTAGCACATGCCCTCACCTCCTACTATCTATGTCCATTGGTTTTGTTCCTATAAATACATACAAGTTCTTTGGTTGATCTCTTACCCCTCATTCTCTGCCTTCCCTTGTAGATTGGACAGTCTATTCAATGCTACTATGTCCTGGTTCTATTTTTGTTTCAGTTTATGTTGTTCATTATATTCCACAAATGAGTGGGATCATGTGATATTTATCTTTCTCTGACTGGCTTATTTTGCTTAGTTCTATCCATGCTGTTGCAAATAATAAAACTTTCTTCTTTTTGTAGCAGTGTAATATTCCATTGTGTAAATGTCCTACAGTTTTCTAATCCACTCATCTGCTGATAGGCACTTAGGCTGTTTCCAAATCTTAACCATTGTAAATTGTGCTGCAATGAACATAGGGGTACACATATCCTTTCTTATTGGTGTTTCTGGTTTGGGGGGATATACTTCTAGAAGTAGGATCACTGGGTCAAATGGCAGTTCCATTTTTAATTTTTTGAGGAAACACCACACTGTTTTCCAAAGTGGATGCATCAGTCTGCATTCCCATCAGCAGTACAAGGAGGTTTCTTTTTTTCCATATCCTCTCTGGCGCTTGTCTTTTGTTGATTTGTTGATGATAGCCATTCTTATAGATGTGAGATGGTACCTCATTCTTGTTTTGATTTGTATCTCTCAATGATTAGTGACTTTGAGCATGTTTTCAAGTGACTCTTGCCCTTCTGTATGTCCCTTTTGAAAAGTGTCTATTTAGGTCCTTGGTCCATTTTGTTGTTGGATTGCTTGTATTCCTTTTGTTAAATTGTATGAATTTCCTATAAATTTTGGAGATGAAACCCTTATCAGTGATAATATTGGTAAATATGTTCTTCCATGCAGTGGGATTTCTTGTTAATTTTATTGATGGTTTCCTTTGCTGTGTAGAAGCTTTTTATTTTGATGTAGTCCCATTTGTTTATTTTCTCCTTAGTTTCCATTGTACTAGGAGCTGTATCAGTAAAGATATTGCTATCATGTGTCTGCTATTTTGCTGCCTATAGCTTTTTCTAGTATTTTTATGGTTTCCTGTCTTATATTTCAGTCCTTTATCCATTTTGAGTTTATTTTTGTGTATGGTGTAAGTTGGTGGTTTACTTTTTTTTTTTGCATGTATCTGTTCAATTTTTCCATTTATTCAAGAGACTGTCTAGATGCCATTGTATGCTCTTGCCTCATTTGTCAAATATTAATTGAGCATAATGGCTTGGGTTGATTTCTGGGTTCTCTGTCCTGTTCCATTGGTCAATATGTGTGTTCTTGTGCCAGTGCCAGATAGTTTGAAAACATTTTCTTAAGGAGAGAATACAATGGCACAATGTTAAAACATATCATTGTTGCAGAAAGGATTGCCAGGCAGCTATAGGGAGAACAGAATGACTTTTGCTAGTGAGTTTGGTTTGGGGCTTCTAAAGTAACTGCTGTCCTCAGAACTTGCCTCTCTCTAGACTCAGAGCCAGGCCTTGGAATCTGCTGTTTTGTATCTTCTTCCCAAACCTTCCTTATTTATACATTATTGACTAGAATACATCATTAGTGGAGAAGGAACACATTTCCAATTTATTGCCGACTGACACCCTTTTTTAAAATAAAATACAATACAAAAATTATTAGAAAATAACAAACAAATCTGAAGATATATTATATAGGCCTGCTTATCACATACTTGGATATCATAGTAATGTAAATTGCTCTAATAACTTCTTAATGCTTACTCTCAACTATATGTTTATCTTGCTATGATAATAGTGAGTGACTGGCACTAGTGTAAGTCCTTGTTTGAGCAGGACTGTGTAACTTCTCCATAGAGTCTTCATTTAGATATCCATTGCCTTGAGAAGCCTTAATACATTTTCCCAGAATGATACTTCTTCCTTTGCACACTGTGCTGCTCTAAAATTTTTTGGGATTATGTCTCATTCACTTTCCTATTTTCCTTGCTAACAAAACCTGATGTACAATAGATGCAGAATAAATACAGAAAGGATATATTTCTTTCAAGGAAGGAGAGAATTTAGGTGGACATTATTCAACTCCATCATTACATGATAGGATCAGATAATTTGACTTTGAAAAAAATATCCCCTTTGAAAAACTGCTTTCTTGGTAAGAAAATGAAATTAATAAACAATAATATATTTAGAACCTGGGAAAATCTTATTCAAACTTATTACTAAGTGGACTTTATTCACCAGCTTCAGAAAGAATATTGAATATTTACTTTGTATCTCGTGCTTAGAGGTGGATTTATAAATCTTGGGAAGTTTTTCTTAGCTTTAAAGTATATTGCTTTTAGAAGACTTGTTTTTGACAAGTCATGATTCTGATGGCTTACTGAGAGTGTAAATTGATGTGTGCAACAGTTTCTCCAAAACCAGCAAGGGATACGAAAATACCAGTAAGTGCCTCAGCAGGGGAATACACAATACTTTAAACTTTCTTTTTTCAACAGGGGAATATGGGCTGAGGCTGTCTTTATGACATAAAATATCTTGGGACAGACCAGGAAGTCTTCTATTCTCAGTGGAAATTAGTCACAGTTTAAGTTCATGGACCCAGTGAGGTGGATACCTGTAGGTCAGAAACCCTCAGACTGTGGAATTCAAGCTAGGCATCTGGGCTTCAGATGTGCATAATGAATGATCTATAACTTGAACACACAGCTTTTCTTGCCTATAAGTAGTGCTATTTCTTTTTAAGCGTGTGTACATTGTTATGCTTAATAAAGTGGACATTTTAAACAGAGGTGTTTGCTATTTTTTTTTATCTAACAACAGATGATTAAAGTACCATGCTACTATTATGTGTGAATATGTAAAAAATGTTGAGATTAAGAAGGGCTCCTGAGTCTCAACAGGAGTAAAAACTGAGACATGCTCAGCTCTAGCTCCTCTGCATCTGCATAGGCCTATGCAGGGCAAGGAGTTTCCAGAGGCTCCAAGGAGGACCTGGCTGCCTCCATACAACAGAGAAAGCAGATTGAGGAGAGAAGCTGGCAGGGGTCTTCAGGACAAAGAAATCTCAGGGTATAGTCACTCCAACCCTGTTTCTATATTACTAGATTGTGAGTTAAGAGATATATGAAGGTACTTAAGTCCTCAAACATCTTCTACAGCTGATCTTTACTACTCTATATTCTTTTAATATGAAAAGCTTGCTCTTCACTATGGAGAATCCTGGTTAAAATAAAGTCAGATTGACTTAATAAATGCCATTTTGAAGTATCACATCTCCTGTTTTCTCTTCTTGAAGAAGCATCTTGGTTAAGAGAGAAGTTAACAAGGCATGAATGGCAGGGACTCTGAAAAGGAGGACAGTGTCATGGAGGGGCGCTTTTCAGTGTCCCATTGCTGAGGTTGGATGTGAGGTATGACTGCTCTGTGTCAACACAAAGTAGAGGTGAGATGCAGAAGCTTGTCTTCAAGATGCCCCTACCCTGCAGAATTAAACAGAGATAGTTGGTAGACTGAGATAAAGGTAGATATTCAACTGTGCAGGAGAGGCCCAAATGTCAAAAATAGTCATGTTTGAGTCAGTGACTGCCCCTTGAAATCTGAGGCAGCCCTCATAGTTAACACAAAAGTAGAAACATTAATTGATGTAGAACTAAGGAGTCCTGTGGGCTTCATTTCATCATCTAAGACAGTGGTTCTCAACCTTCCTAAGGCCTCGCTCGACCCTTGCATATAGTTCCTCATGTGGTGGCGACCCCCAACCATGAAATTTTGCTACTGTTATGCATGGTAATGTATATATCTGCATTTTCCGATGGTCTTAGGTGAACCCTGTGAAAGGGTCATTCGACCCCCAAAGGGGTCGCGACCCACAGGTTGAGAACCTCTGATCTAAGAAGTCTGTCTTTGGAGATTTAAGGTTCCTATCAACAAGCAGCCTTTTAAGGACTGCTACCCAAGCACCAGGGAGATGGGGGGATAGACATAAGACTTCAAAATCACAGAAATGAGAGTCAAGGAATATCACAGACCCAAGTAGCTGCAGGTGACACAAGCAAAAAATACCCTTCAATTAATGATATGGGGACCCAGTGGTCAGTACTTCAATATCAAGGTTTAGGTGGAAAATCAGAACTAAGCTTTGGAAGGGTACTGATGGAAATGGCAGTTTCAGTACAGCTAAGTTCTTCTCAGCCTACATCTGAGTATGTTCATAATGCCAGTAGTGCCACTCCACCTTAAGAAAATTAACTAAGAAGGGCTTTAGGCTAGGACATTGATAGTGATATCTTCAGGAGAAGAAATTCCTCTGATCAACACCTAACCCATGGGGAAATGATCAGGTTTGGTCTATGTAATTTTGCCTCTGTAGCTTAGAAAAATGGAATCATGCTCATGTCTCATTATAAGTTACATGAGTGGTGAATGAATTTGAGGAACAACATCAAAACTGCTATGGTTCAAAAACCAAGATGGCAGCATAAGTAAACACCTAAAGTGCTGCCTCGCACAACAATTTCAAAACTCCAACTAAAAGACAAAATGGACATTATCCAGAACCACAGGAAGGCTGGATGAGTAGAAATTCTACAACTAGAAGGAAAGAAAAAAGCACACTGAGACTCAGAGGAACTGTGGAAGGCAGAGGTACTGAAGCACACACATGGAGTGGATGGGCAACTGAGTATATAGCTGGCTTTTTCAAGTGGGAGAAAGACAAAAGTTCCAAACTGTGCTGAGCTCAAGTTCCAAGCGAGACTCTGGAAACCCAGATTCATTCAGGAAGAAACTGGACTGTTTGGCAGTGGGCAGAACTCAAGGGCCATTTTCTCTCAGTGATTACCATAGGACGCTGAAACACAGGGGACTATTAGGGCAGGGCTGGCAGGAAACCAATGCTGTCTGCTCTGCCCTGAGACTCTGCCCCATCTAAGATAAGCAAAAAGGCTTTTGCAAGTCTTGTCACATAAAGGTGTCTCCAGCACAGACGTTCTCCCAGTGTGGACATAGCTGATCCTCACAACCAATTGGCCTGAAAGTCAATTCCTCCCAGTGATAACAACAACAATCAAGATTTAACTATAATAAGACACAATCTACAAAGGGGAAAACCAAGAGTGTCCACCTCAAGTAATTGGGTAGGCTGAGTCACTAGGCCCTATAGAACACCTAGCACACAAAGCCACTCTATCAACTCAGGGAAGCAGCCAAAATGTGGAGACAAAGAAAGAGATCACAAGTGAAAGAAATGGAGGAAAGCAAAGGACTGGGTATAGAGTTCAAAACCATAGTTATAAGGTTTTTCAAGAATTTTCTAGAAAAGGCCAGTAAATTTAGCGAGACCTTTGAGGATATGAAAAAGGATCAACTAGAAATTAAGCATACACTGACAGAAATAAAAAGTATTATTCAGAGATCTAACAGCAAACTAGAGAATTGCAATAATTCAAGTCAAAGATCTGAAATACAAAGAACCAAAAAACACTCAACTGGAAAAGAAAAAAGAAAAAAGAATCCAAAAATATGAGGATAGTCAAAGCCTCTGGGACAACTCAACTATACCAACATCAGAATGATGGGGTGCCAGAAGAAGAGAGAGAGCAAGATACTGAAAACCTATTTAAAGAAATAATGACTAAAACTTTCCCCTATCTAGTGAAAGAAATGCTTGCCATGTCCATAAACATCTCTGCAGAACTCAGTCATACAAGGGACTCTCAGTTTTATGAGCTTGTTCAAGAGATCCTCTTTCTATGACAAGACAGGGATTTTCTCCCTAAGGTTATGCATATATAGAATTATTGGTTCATCATCTGATACTTACCACTAGAATGAGAAGCTACATAAAGAGCCGTTTTGTGATTATATATGATCACTGAAAGAATATGGTCAAACAAACAGCTCCATTTTGAATCAGATGTAGGTAGACATAGTATCTTTTACATCATGATATAATGCAGATGTGGTCTATCTGCATTTGAGCTATCTGAAAGTGGTGATCCCCAACAACTTTACAAAGACTCCATTGAATCTCCTAAAGGCAAAAATCTCACATCCCTTTCCTCTCCATCCCCAGGTATTTGCTCAGATTACTCCCAATCCACAATGTGTGTTGTGCCAGGTCATGATTATTTAACTATGTAATGAATAATTAATGCAAATGGCAAGTCATCCTGAGGGAGGCTGGCATCCATACCCACTGAGAAGGCCAGCAGCAGTGTGTGAAACACTGATGTCATTAACACAAATGAAAATTAACATTTTTCATCAAGGTCTAATAGTATCTCACCAGGTAGGCCAACTGCTGTGCCACCTGTTTATAGAAACACATTGCTAATCAGTCATAAGATCTTGTAAATATCTGTATCTCTCCATATTTGCTTTTAAGCCTTCTGAGAGCATTAGATTAGAAATAATTAGTAAATCTTATGGATACAAAAATACTGACTATTTTAGTGAAATGGAAAATACCCTGCTGGGTGAGAAATAGCATGTCTTTATGGAACCTATTTCTTTAGCACAAGGTTAATCACAACTTTATTGTAATCCAAAGCACTACATTGCTTTTCTTTTGCATTAAAAAAAATTAAAAATGCTTAATATTGATTTTTTTCAGTGATGAAACTCTATCAGGAAGGCAATAACCTAATTTCTGAATTTATTTTTTTTCTGCTATCGGAGCAACAAAAGAAAGTTGCCACATCAGAAATATTTTCTATCTTGTGAATAGTTTTCAAACAAATAAACCAAAAAATATAGTCATGTGATAATGAAAGTGTCCTCCATTTCCTGATGATAGCGTTATACATTATCACTCACTAATTCTTACTCCCTAATTTATTGCTACAGTTAGCTCTGTTTTATTATTATGCCCGAGGCCAGATTGCCAATGAGAGCCTAGCTTTATGGATGCCAGTAGAATTCTAATTCCCTGTGATTTAGATGCTAACTTTATTCTTGATAATAAAGCAAGAGAACCTGAAACAGGTCATGAAAAATACATTTTATTTATGGGCTTCTGTTTGTATGTTGAATGTTAGAAGGGTTTAGGTTTTCAGCCATAATTAAGTCCACAGAACTGGTAACCGGTAATTTCAAATCTTCCCATGGGCCATCACATAAAAAATATAACCATAAAAAGATAATACCTTAGTAAGCAAATACAAGACAAAATTAAATGTCATGAAAATAATGATTTATTTTCATTCATCATATTGTAAGAGCTATAATGACTCCTTATTGTGTTTATCAAGAGAAGATATCAAATTATAAAAAGATGCTGAAGCTCAGAGGGGATTGAAAGACAAAGAGGAAAGGAATGGGAGTGTGCTCCACTCAGTTTCAGAGTTCCTCTTTGAACAAAAGGAGGTCCTAAAGTCTTGACACTTATTTCTTCTTGGGTTTGGACAATGTAGACCAACAGCAGAAGATTAGAATGGGTGGGGGGAAAGAATGAGTTACCAACATGCCAACAGCAGTAACTATATCAATTCCCTTTTGACATCTTCCTCAAAGGAACCAGACAGATTCATGTAGTTGCTGGACACAATAGACTCCAATGCACTGCCTTTTGCGGATGGACACACATTTCTGTTATGAATTTTACTTCCTTTCCTGTGGCTTTTCTATTAGAACCATTCACTAATCCTGGATTTTAAAGAAATCCTTGTTCAATGACTTACTAGTTTCTGACCAGAGAATTCATTTACAGCAAAGGCAATATAACCATGGTTCACAAACATGGGATTCACTGGTTCTTACCCATGTGAATCCCATGTTTGTGAACCATGGTTATATTGCCTTTGCTATGGTTTGAATGTCAGCTGACCTTCTTCCCCATTCAAATATGAAAACTTTAATCTCCAAGGTGATAGTATTAGCAGATGGAGCCTTTAGAAGGTAATTCGGTCATTAGGGTGGATCCCTAATGATGGGAATAGAGTCCCTATAAGAACAGATCAGAAAGACCATATTTTCTGTATTTCTGGTCTCTGCCATATGAGAACAGTAAGAAGGAAGTCATGTGCAAAACGGGAAGAAAGTTCTCATCAGGTAAAGAATTGGCCAGCACCTTGTTCTTAGACTTCTAGCTTCCAAATCTGTGAGAAATCTATTTCTGCTGTTTAAGCCACTGGGACCATGCTATTTGTTATAGCAGCCCTATGTGACTATCAGGCTCTATGTCCCAGAAGCATCTGGTCTGATATAATATGGAATGGCCTACTGAAGGTTCAGTTATAGCACTAGCTGGAACATAACATAAGAGGTAAGTTTATACTCTTACATGGTTAATATATGCTGTAATTTTTACCATCAACAACATGTGTCCTATAGTTTTCTGCATGTAAGTCTTTTACCTCCTTAGTTAGGTTTATTCCTAGGTATCTTAATTTTTTTGGTGCAGGGGTAAATGGGATAGCTTTTTTAGTCTCTCTTTCTGTAATTTCATTATTAGTGTATAGAAATGCCATGAATTTCTTCACATTAATTTTGTATCCTGCTACATTGCCAAATTCATTTATTAAGTCAATTAATTAGTTTTTGGATGGAGTCCTTTGGGTTTTTTATGTACAGTATCATGTCATCTGCAAATAAGGACAGCTTTACTAATTATTTTCCTATTTAGATGCCTTTTATTTCTTCTTCTTGTCTAATTGCAATGGCTAATATTTCCAGTACTATGTCGAAAGGAGAGATGAGAGTGGGCATCCCTGTCTTGTTCCTGTTCTTAGGGAAAATGGTTTTAATTTTTGCCCTTGAGTATGATGTTAGCTGTGGGTTTATCATATATGGCTTTTATGATGTTGAGGTATAATCCTTCTATTCTGACCTTGCTGAAAGGGCTTTGGATTTTGTCAAATGCTTTTTCTGCATCAATTGATACAACTATGTGATTTTTATCTCTCAATTTGTTTATGTGATGTATCACGTTTATTGATTTGTGGATATTGTACTATCCTTGAATTCCTGGGATGAATCCTGCTTGGTCATGGTGTATGATCTTCCTGATGTACTGCTGGATACGATTTCCTAGAATTTTGTTAAGGATTTTGGCATCTATGTTGATGAGAGATATTGGCCTATAATTCTCTTTCATTGTGTTGTCTTTATCTGGTTTTGGTATTAGGGTGATGCTGGCTTTATAGAAGGTGTTTGGAAGTATTCCTTCTTCTTGAATATTTTTGAATAGTCTGAGGAGGATATGTTTTAATTATTCCTTGAATGTTTGGTAAAAATTTCAAGTGTAGCCATCTGGTCTTGCCTTTTGTTTACTGGAAGCTTTTTGAAGACTGTTTCAATTTCTTCCATAGTTATTGGACTATTGAGATGTTTAGATTCTTCCTGATTGAGTTTTGGAAGGTTATATTTTTCTAGGAATATGTCCATTTCTTTCAGGTTGTCCCATTTGTTGGAATAGAGTTGTTCATAGTATTTTTAAACAATGCTTTGTATTTCGGTGGGGTCTGTTGTTATTTCTCCTCTTTCATTTCTGATTTTGTTTATTTGGGTCTTCTCTCTTTGTTTCTTGGTGAGCCTGACTAGAAGTCAATCAATCTTGTTTATCCTTTCAAAGAACCAGCTCTTGGTTTTGTTGATCTTTTGCATTGTTTCTTTGGTCTCCATGTTGTTTATCTCTGCTCTGATCTTTACTATTTCCTTCCTTCTGCATATATTGGGCTTTCCTTTTTGCTCTCTTTCTAGCTCTTTGAATTGTAGGTTTAGGAAATTTATTACCATTGTTTCCTGTTTTTTTGCAGTAGGCTGGTAGAGCTATGATTTTCCTTCTCAAGACTGCTTTCACTGTGTCCCATAAATTTTGTATTGTTGGGTTGTCATTGTCATTTGTTGCCATGATGTTTGTTTGTTTTTTTCCTTGATCTCTCTGGTTACCCAGTCATTGTTTAATAGCTTGCTGTTTAGTCTCCATGTGTTTGATTTCTTTGGATTGTTTTTATTGTAGTTGATTTCCAGTTCTATGATACTGTGTTCTGAGAAAATGCTTGATATGATTTCTGTCTTCTTGAATTTGAAGAGACTTTGCCTATGACCCAACATATGGTCTACCTTTGAAAATAACCCAAGTGCACTAGCGAAGAATGTATATTCTATGGCTTTGGGATGAAATGTTCTGAAGATGTCAATTAATTTCATCTGATCTAGTGAGTCATTTAGGATTGGTGTTTCTTTGCTGATTTTTTGTTTAGAGGATTTGTCCAGTGGTGACAGTAGGGTATTAAAATCTCTTACTATGATCGTATTGCTGTCAATCTCTCCCTTAATATCCTCCAGGAGGTTTTTTTTTATTTTATTTAGGTGCTCCTATATTGGGTGCATATATGTTTACCAGAGTTATTTCTTCTTGTTGGATTGTTCCCTTTAGTATTATGAAGTGACCTTCTTTATCTCTTGTTATGTCCTTTACTTTGAGATCAAATTTGTCAGATATAAGTATTGCAACCCCAGATTCTTTTTCATTTCCATTTGCCTGAAATACCATGTTCCATCCCTTCACCCTCAATCTGTGTGCATCTCTTTTCCTGAGGTGGGTTTCTTGTAGATAGCAGATATATGGATGTTTTCTTATCCAATTGGTTATCCTATGTCTTTTGATTAGAGCATTTAATCCATTTATATTTAAAGTTATTATTGATAGGTAGTTATCTGTTGCCATTTTTAGTCTTTACCCATGAGTTCCTTCTTCACTTCCTATTTCTTTTCTTTTTTCTTTTTTTTTTTTTTTTTTTTTTTTTTTTTTTTTTTTTTTTTTTTTTTTTTTTTTTTTTCTTTTATTTTTTTTTTTTTTTTTTTTTTTTTTTTTTTTTTTT